>MU225226.1:883533-926999 GCA_018584345.1 Thuja plicata
TAACTCTAGATCCAAGGTTTACAACTTGACCTTGATCTTTAGTTAGATATGTTTTAGATCCGTTAGGATGCTTTAAAACATTTACAATATGCTTGCTTGACCCTCAAGTTAAGATTTAAAACAAATACAAACTCTATAAATATAATTACATTGCTTTATCAGGCGTGTAAAATCAGATCCACTTTTTGCGGGTTCTTTAACTAATTGTCGGTTCTGATGGTCGAGCTGCTCTGTCGGTTTTCTTCTCCGTCAGTGTTCTTTACTTGAACTGTTCGTCGGGTATGCCTTTTCTGCTCTGTCAGCGATGTTCTCAAAACCGTATCGTCGGTTATGCTTGTCGTCGGTAATTTCTATACATAGCATTTTCTCATTTAGACATTTTGTCTTGTCGGGGGTATGCTTGCTGTCTGTCGGTTATGCTTACTGTCCGCCGGTTATGCTTATACCAATGACCTTTATCATGTTTTTCCCTTTAAGTATACTAATGGCAAAACTTAATGTTATTAGAGAATCCTTGGTGAACTGCTATGGAAATATAAAGATGAAATCACCTTCTTGGTGAGCAAGGACCATTGCTACATAGAAGCAGTAGAACCAAGGATTGCTTGGTTGCCGAAGAACCCGTATGAAATATTTGCAGAGGATGTTGAGAAAAACATTGATGTACTATTGCATATGTCGGTAGATTCTAAAGAAGAAAAGTTTAGCACAAATGTTGAGATCTTAAATCAAATGATCCGAAAGAAATCAAAGAAGGATCATGCAAAAAGAATGGAGAACTTGGACAAGAATATAAACCTACCCATGGTGTACGAGGCTTTGGGTTTGCCTTCTTAAGAAGGAAGTTCTAAAGAAGCATAGAGAAGAATAAGGTTCGCCTCAATTCCGCCTCTGGAAGTGAACATTGGTTCCTCTATAACCCTACAAACGTTGCATCAAGTAAGAAGAATAACCAAAGGCTTAAACAAAAGGCTACAAAAGAGAAATCAGGTCTGAAGATGATTGTTGAAAAATGGGTGAGCAACAACATAACTGACGAAAAGGAAGAAAAGGAGAAGTATGTGATAAAGAAGACGTCCAAAAGAATAAAAGAAAGAAGAAGATAAGTATGAGGATGAAGAGGATGATGATGTGAGTGTTCCAAGGCTTGCTAACACTTCAACCAAGAGACCTTAGCTTGTCTCTTCTAGGAACCTAATCTCTTCTAGGTCCTAATTGGCTTAGATGATTAACTAAGTCCAATTCCAACTCTTCTCTAAGAGTTCTCAACTCATGTGCTTCACCTTGAAAGACTAACACCTTTTAGTTAGTTCAAATCTTCACTTCTCCCACTACACTTAGAAAGATCTAAGTGCCAACTCCACTCTAGCATTCATGATTCATTGTTGGGACATCTATCAACTTGAAAATATTCATATCCTTGTCATTTGAAGCCATTTAATAGGGTCTTCAACTTGGTCTTTATCAAGTTCAAGGATTCAATCACTTGGAAGCCTAATTGCGGCCTATTTCTTGTAGCCTTTTACAGTGTGTTTTTCCCAATTCTTTCAAAAAATTTCCAAAGAACTTGAAAAACCAATCACACATTCAGATACCCTTTATCACTTTACAAGAGATTTTGAAGGTTTTAGTTTCCTAAGCCCTCCATACATAGGGATCCTACAATCTAGGTCTAATAGGGCTAATAGGCCCAATTTCTAGGACTGTTTGCAACCTAGCTGAAAACTTGCTCAAAACTTGGTCAAATGGATTGGTATGAACTCAATCCTCATAACATGTCATGATATGACCATGCCCTATCTGAAACTGTACCTAGTTCGTACAGTGCTTCACTACCCTGCAAGATGTGCTCAGTCTTTCATCTCTAAACCTCTAACCGGACAGTGTCTACTCGCCTAGGGCTTGACACTAAAAATAGCAACTCGACCTTTCACGACTCCTAATCCTAGATATATACAGACTAGTGACTCCCCTTTCATATCCAACGACTTTCAGGAAGATCCCATGGTTAGTTTTCATGGGGGAGCCATGAACTGATTGACTAGTTTGGACAGGACCAATGAACTCTCTAGATTGAAAACAATTTAACTACGACCCTAGACTAACTTGAAACTATTAGTTCACTGAATGAAAAACACTTCAAACTATCTTAAGAACACAAAACAACAACTAAGTCGGGGCATTCAATCCATTAGGTATCACTGTCACACACAAATGCTTGGATTTTCGAAAAACACAGAGTTGCAGAGCTCTATTCAAATTCAAAACTTGTTACAATCTATCTTCCCTGTCGAGATTCGAACCTCTGCTCACATTAGATGCCCCATTCCATGTTTCTAAGCCTTGTTGTTCGATTCCCCACTCCTATTTTGTAGGAGGATCCAAGGTAACTGTGTTGCATGCAACATTTGTAATAATTGCAAATGTTGTCATGACAACATTTTAGCAACTTTTGGCATCTTTTTCATTATGCCTCCTCCTTGAGTTTTAGGACCTCTAACCTCTTCATTTCGAGGATCCAAGATCATTTATGGCCTTATGGAATCTCTATGACATCACTTATGCGTTTATGACACATTCAAGGCTCAAATCCAACATTAAGCAACTAAGCCTAAGAAATATAAAAACTACTAACAAGGCTAATTTGGTGACCTTAGTCCTAATGACTAACTCACCTAATCCACATTGCAATGACCTTCTAAGGTCTAAAAACAACCTAACTATCTTGACTTGGCCAATGTCTAGTACAAGCCAAAAATGACTAAAACATGGAGGTTAGCCTAGGTGTGCTCTTGCACCAGATGATACGCCTCTCGGCCAAAGTAAGAGAACCAAGGTCTCTTCGGGAAGGACACCACTTGAAAAGAGGAAAGAAAAGAAAATAGAAAAAGAAAAGGATAAGGGTAAGGAGAAAGAAAAGAAAAGAGAAAATATAAAGAAAAGGAAAAAGAGATGGAAAAGGAAAAGGAAAAGAAGAATAAGTCAGAAATTCCTTTGGTTGATATTGATTATATTGTATGTCATAAATTACACCCTGTGTAATTCTTCATTGCATAATGCCTCCTCTTTGGCAAAAAATCAAAATTTCACCTAAGCTTCCACATCACCCCATTTGCCTTGTCATCTCCCTTGTTTGGAATCTCGACCATGCAACATGTTTGTCTCAGGATGTATGTGTGCCACAAAGACATCCACGTGGCGTGCAATCATCTTGTGAATCTATAGACTTGCAAGTAGTCGTTGAGAAGTTACACCTATTTTTTTGGTAGTCTAACAACTCCTTGCACCAACCATAACCGTTGAGAATCCATTAGCCATGTTTAAACTCCACGGTTTGATTTCATTTTCCGTCTCTTGGACATTTTCGGTGACTCTTTTGGTTCTTGGTTACTCTCTTGACTCTTGGAAAAATCTCTACTACCTTTCTCCATTGTTGGATAGTTTTGTAGCTTGTTGATCATCTCACATTTCTCTAGCAATCTCCATCAGCCACCAACGTGTGCTCACCTTAATCCCATCAAGCTCCAACTTCTTGGTCTTGAAGGGGATTGTCTCTTTATCCATTTATCCTATTCGATTTGGCATATCATAGTTCTTCAAGAATCTACTTATTACTATCATTTACTTGTTATTGCTTATCAATTTATCATATATCATATCTATCTATTTGGGTTGTCTACGAAGGTGGAAACACCAAAACGGGGGTCTGGCTTTGGCAGGCCTCATAAACAAACAACCTCAGCCTTTTTCTTGTCTTTGTCTGTGCAGGATCAGAGAATTGATCAAAATAACATATCAAGAGTTTTCTCTTCGAAATAGTTCATGAGAATTCCTTTCCTTTTTTTGTCTTAGAATGGTAACTTTTTTTTGTTTATTTGTACTTTTTATTATTTCACAACTAGCTTAGGTTTATTCCTGTTTATTTACTTTTCTGTCATGTACCTTTCTGGTATAAGTCTCAATACCTTGTTTGTACATGATGCACACACATCGAGGTGGCATCTTGAATCTACGTTGTAGTCCTAAACTCGTGCAAGTATCATGGGCAAAGAGCTAACCGAGCTCTCTAGTTGGTCTTGATTTCTTACTCTTTCCTTTCTAGTAAACAAAATATTTTTATCACTCAGTATCATAAAGTTATCTTTGTTTTTGTTATCTTGCATTCATAATAGGTCTCAATCTTAATTAATCAATTGATCACCCTAGCTCACTGGAGCGGTATTTTAGCGAGGTAGTGCAAGAGATGATTCTATCCTTGGGATTTCATCAATCCTTAAGGGTGGCAAATGTCGTTCTCCACAATTATCAACCTTTAGATTTTAACAGTTTGGTAAATGCTATCAATTAGCATGATTCATTCAAGGTGACTGAAGGATTGTACAAGGACGTGTAATCACCTAAAATTGGTCTAGTAAACTAAGAGCCCCTAATCTTGATTAATTGGCCTAAAAACCTAATCAAAGGCATTTAAATACTAGGCCTAGTTATGTTAGAAAATTCAATCAAACATGCTCGCATAATTAAATCAATCTTTTAATCAATCGTCAATTAAAACTCAAGTCCTAGCATCAAGGCTATTAAATTGGTAAATCAAAGACATTTAATTAAAAGTCCTAACACTTTTTAAGTGAACCCATTCAACACGTGTGTGGATCAATTTATAATTAAAAAGAGAATTGCCATTTCGTCTCATCCACAACCAACCAAACAAACCTTTGACCAATCAATGGCTAATCATGTAGATTAAGCTCACATGGGTTGAGGCAGAAAGAATCTCAACCTCTCACAAAGTTTGAATCAAAACCTCTCATTCCCTTGGAATTCCTATAAAATCAAGCCTCTCAAGCTCATTTCATATCCACAATTTTTATAGCAACATCATAATGCTAAATTGCATCTAGGGTTTATTGTAGTAACATCATTTCATAGATCACAATTTGCATAGTAGTGTTATAATGCTAAAATCATTCTAAGTTCTTAGTATGCATTGTTCTTAGCTTAAATTCTTGATATTAGTTTGCTTTCATCGTCTTATCTCTAGTTTAACATTTGCATGGTTAATTGAGATCTTGGAGCAAAGAATGCATTCATTGCATCATGGTCATTTAAATCTTCTGTTTTAGGGCAGTCAAGTCACTAATCTACATGCTTATGATCTGAGAGCAATTTCCATGGATTATACTTACCCTAAATAGGAAGCAATAAGTCAGATTCAAACGGGTTTTTGTTCTTGTTTTGAATATGGTTTCATGCTACTAACCCCTTTGATATAATGATTTATTGAGTGTTGTTGTTGAAGGTTTCAAGACCATTTTTACCCCACACAAGGCACTCCTCCAACATATAAGGTGACAATAGAAAAGGCTATCATCTAGCACTTCATTACATATGGCATGCAAATACATGATGTAGCTAACAAACTTTTGAGGAATTAAAGGAAGTCTTGAGCAAAAAGAGAAATGCAGTCCTATTAAAAGAATCAAATATCTAGACATATGCACTAAACAAGGTATGCAGTTCCTTGTCTCGAGAGGGTAGAGCAAAGATTTCCCTAATACTTAGCATAAGATTCAGAACAAAAGAAAGGGTTAAAACCTTTATGGGAGAGGATCTAGATAGCTATCAAAGATTGGTTAAATAAACATAAGAAGACAACAAAAGTAGCAGAAAACCTAAAGTAGCAAATGTAGAAGTTTCCTTGGAGAATATTTTGGATGTGCAGAAGAATGATGAGACTAGTCCAGAGAAGGAACATACTGAATAAAAGATTGTTGAAAAGGGTTTGAAGAAAAAAGTTGAGGAGAAGAAAGTTGAAGAGGAGAAGAATAAAGTGATTGGTGGAGAATCTTCTAAACCTTTCAGAGATTCTTTTCTTAGATTTGTTGAGTCTTCAATTGTCGTTTGAACCTATGGTTAGAACTAAGGTACTGTAGGTACAAATGATACAAGGCCAAGTGGACCTTACCCACTTAACTCGCTTGCACAAGCTTCATTTGGGTGACGTCCTTCACCATTCTGCTTCCAAGGACTTTATCAAGTTTCATTTGTAGAGTACAAAACTAATTGTTGATGCAGTGAAAGTCCTTCGTGAAGGAAGGACTTTCAAATATTCAAGTAGATAAATCTTTGACTAGTGTAGAGCAGCTACAATTGTTTCTTGAAGGGTTCAAAGAACATTCTTGCAAGTAGGAGGCTACAATTTTAAAGGATGCTAAAATGAAGTTTGTGAAAAGGTTGGAAGAGTTGTAAATATATGTGAAACAACACATCCAGCTGCAAGGACTAAAAGATTTTGAGAAGTGTCTAAATGAAGTTGTAGATGTGTACCAATTTTGACACCAATGGCCCATATTAACAATAAGTAGTAAGGATCAAATAGATATTATAGTCACAAATTTTAGAGCTAACTAATACAATTGATTTGATAAAAAGATGCAGATAGAAAATCTATATATACAATTGAATATTTTGACTGAATAGAAGGAGAACATAAAAGAGGAGTTGTGTCGTCTAGGGGATATTATAGATTTGAAATGAATTGGTGTGGAGAAACTCTTTAAGGATTTGCAGAAACTTGATCAGTCTATCAAGGTTTCAAATAGAATTAAGGAGGTAGAGGACCTTCTTCTAAAGATTGAGGGACAATGCAACATTTTAGGATAGGCAAGGGACGACTGGAGAACCACTCGGGCACAACTCGAGTTCATTCTCTAGGGCATCATGCTCCCATCTAAGTGAGCTAATCAATTTTTCCAGTAAGACAATTTTTTCATGTATATATGCAAACAAGTAGCATATTACTGTAGTACAATTTTAGGCTGCAAATGCATTCATTTATTTATACATAAGGGGGAGATATTTTGTAGAAATATTATAGAGATGCATATGTAGAATGTTGTAGATATGAAATATTATACTCAGGGGGAGTAATGAAGAGATTGTAGAGTGATGTGGAGACACCCTTTGTCTTTGATGTCAAAGGGGGAGAGGTATATTGTTGATGCAGATGTACTACAACGACTGCCATCAATGACAAAGGGTGATATTGTTGCAAATATGAGATTATGTTGTCATCGGTGTCAACTAAGGTATGGAAATATGAGTTCAATTGTGTTCCTATTTGTTTTGGAATGAAGTTGTATCAAAAGATTGTATGTGTTGACATTGATGTATAGAGATGGGCGGAAATGATTGTAGATGTTATATCTAGATGAGTCATGTCTACTCTAGAGAATTGAAGAAGTATTCATGTGTGTGCAAAAAAAATTGGCTAGGTATGACTGTTTTGGTGAACAGTCTGTCAGAAATAGTTCAATAATTTGGTTCACAATGTGCCACATCAATTCATCTTCTCGTGTGGTTGTACTATGACATTGGTTGATGTAAAGGAAGGTTATATCTTAGGTTTCATGTTCCTATTCTTTCTGCAGTTGATTTGGTGATGGTGTGAGTGTTGGTATATGTAGAGATAATGAACCTGTTTGTGTGAATGCTTTGCATTCCTCCAACTTCTGAAGATTTTGTGTTGTGATCCTCTGATATAGTATTGTTGTTGTACACAGATTATATGTTGTGAATTTGTAGGTGTTTTAGAGGTCCACATGATATTTTGAGTATGTTTGGCCACTTTGCATCACTAGTTCTATCTTCAAAACCCAACTTGAGTAGTTTTGGTTCATGCGATACTATACAAAGTTGAAGGGTATGATTTGGATCTAATAGGAAGGTATGCTGACATGATGTGATACTTCACACGTCTTGTTTCCCTTCTGCGTTACATTGGAGAAAGTATTAGGGGCCGACTGTTCACGTTCTACACATTACATTTAATTAGCTTGACCTAATTGATGTTATTGTGTGATGTAATTATCATTGCAGATAATGTGTTTCATATCAATTCAACAATCATAATGCATTGTAATCAAATATTTTGTATCTTTCCCTGATGAAGTGATCTTCAATGTTTTGTAAGTCCATTGTATCTTGCCCTAAGGTTATGTGCCTTAGCTTGCAAGTCCAAATAGGGAGCAGTGAGCTTCCCTGATGAAGAGCCTAAAACATTGTAATCAATTTTCATATAGGGAGATAGTTCTCACCATAATTTTTCCCACATTGGGTTTCCCACATAAAAACCTTGGTGTCCTTATGTGTTGCCCTTTCTATTTTTAGTTATTTCCCTCTGCGCATGTCTTAATCAGAATGAATGGTTAGTTTTAATATATGATGATTCACCACCCCCCTCCTCTTAACATGTAGAAGTGTTCAACATCTGTTTGACTATAGGATATTTGGGCAGAGGTTTTGGCTCCTTCATAGAGCGCACAAGGTGAAGCATTCGTGATGTAATGATGAGGAAGAGTATTGATACACCAACAACCTTGGTAATCAATTTTAATATTGGGCCTAGAACAATCCTTGGTAGAATGTCATGTTTAATCTAGGTTAGTGAAAGGACAAGAGTTGATAATCCAAAGATCGCGACCAATAGCAACCAACCACTTTGAAGATGATGATAGTCGAGAGATCTCTCGAAACTTCCATACCAACAAAGATGTGAGTGAAGGTAGTGTGAGTGAAACATGTGGTTTTTGTATCTAGATCCAAAAAACTACCCAATGAGTTTCCATTAGCTTTGAAGTAAGAGTCAAACCAAAATTGTAATGTAGGTTTGGTAGACAAACCCAAATGAGCTTCATCTTCAATGATTTAGCGAAAGTGTTGAACATGCCAGGAGATTGGGTGGGTTTGAATCATTCAATAACAATCTTAAACTTTAATCAACAACAATGAAAGATAAAACAATTAGCATGAATGCAAATGAGAACATCAAATTTATGTGGAAAACTCAACGAGGGAAAAACCATGACAATGAGAATATCTCATAATATATGAGAAGTACTACAAGAGACTCATTGAATTTAAATTTTATGGGTTTGATTGATGCTAACAAACTATTACACAATCAAACCTAGAAAATTTAAATACATTGATATGGATTGAAGAAACCTGATAGAGTTAAAGAGACTCATTACTGAACTTGCTAGCAAGATACATTGTCTTAGAGCTAGATATAGGGCTTGCAAATTGAAGATCACTTCTTTAGGGCAAGATACAAAAGGACATGGAGAAGACATTTATTGTCTCAACAAAGGATACATGAAAATGATGTAAGCCTTCAACAAACTGCTTTCAACATGCTCCTTGGAATCTATATGCTTTTGACATGATGTCTCAAGCAATTACTATTAATTCAGCTCCACAACTTCCACCACACATTGTTGCATCCTTAAATTTGCATCTTCTCACATCCCACACACCTACCACACACTTTGCAACTAATTTGATCATCTTTTTATATCATCTAGATCAATACCAACCATTAATTAAGTTGGCCAAAATAAGGGACAAAAGGTAATCCCAAAACTTCGGCCACCAAAACATAATTGTAGTGAAAGTGGTCCTCCTATTTAGGAGATAGAGAGGACCCAAAACATCATAATACAATATCTAAGGTGATCCCAAACATCACACACGCTTAGCGCACATCCTCCAAATAAGGAATAGGCTAAAGTGTAGCAATAATTAATCAGCCCAAAACACTTCATTATGAATCCACCCAATGCAAATCTCACACATAATGAGGTGAGACCTAAAACCAAGTCAACACATCATCCAGCGCAACCAGGAACATGAGATAAGAAAAAGGCCAAACCTAGTCGGCCAAATAGTTATTAACAACCTTACAAACCAGCTCCAGACATAATGCTACATTAAAGAACTGAGTCATTGCAATGTGAATCACGTAGAGAAGTTCGTTAAACATCCAACATCATTCCCAAGAGCATATTTCATATTTCCTTATCAATCCAAGCTGTCACAAGCATTATGATGTCGCTTCCTTCATAACTGTTAGACCAGGAAAATAAATTCATGAAGCATATCATCAAAAAACATACTTGTGCTACACCTTTTCACAAAAAAATCGTATTTATGTACTGTACAAACATTATAAGCCTTCCCCCAAGTTGCAACCCACGAAACATCAATCTATGTAAATGTGGGCATTTTTTGGACTAAGTCTAACAGACACCCAAATTGTCAACAAACAACATTCATCTAAAACATCAACACCAACACCAAGGACCTAAGAAGATAATAGTGAAACATCCACATAACATGTTGTCAATGTTCCAAACTACAAGGCTATACCAATAAATGTGAAGGAATGCTGAGCATTCTTCTAGGCGCATTCCAGAGCATTTCTCTACAAACACATTCTTCAATGATCAAAATAACTCATTTTCTTGTTAGCATCAATTTGTCATCCATACTAGTGTCATACTCCTAATGCTCATCTTAACAATGTCATGCTTCTAATCCTCATCTTAATTCCAACTCTGATCATCACACGTGTGTGTGTGTGTGTGTGTGTGTGCGCGCACACACACACACACACACACACACACACACACACACACACACACACCATTCCTACTATAATACTTATGGCCATCAACACAACATATCAACATCTTTAGCATGGTGTAGACATCAAAACCAACTTGGTAGACATCCACGATAAAGAACACCCACAAAAGCTTCAATCATCTGCAAAATAGAAATACATCTTGCCTTCAACAAGCATCCTACCTCTTCACAATCATATGAACAAGGGGTTGATATCTCAATCATCAATGACACCATCACATCTCGTAGCCTCACAATTGCAACATCACAACATACAGAGGGTTGATACAGAAGGTCAAGATTACAACACATGACAGTAAGCTCTTCAACTTTAACAACTTCAAGCAAGAAGAGAGTTGACACCAATGACAACAATTGCCAACAAAAAGGGTTAAACTTAGGGTACCAAGTTTTGAGAAAGAGCACGTGTTACCCCCAAATCCAATGCTCGTTGAGGATAGCATCCTGACACTACCACATCGAAAAAACCACAAGCACGTAAAATAAAACTCTAGATTACCTTCCATCAAAGTCTAACATGCATCAATAATCCACTTGTACAATTCAAGAAGACCAAGCTAGAAGTAATTAAATTGTCCAATTGAACCATTGGCAAAAACAATATCACTTGCAATTACATTTTTTAACCTCCACAAAGAACTCCAAAACTAGGGATGAATTGGTTGATTGAGGGGGATAGTCTTGTTCATGTGGTTTTGAAATTTTCCCTATGCATTTGAAGGTTTCATTGTTATTCTAGGGCACACATACTAGGCAACGAAGTTCCCCTTATTAAGAGCATCATGGACAACCCATTAGGAAAAAAGAAAACCCTTAGAAACATTACACATTTTATCCCCATTATTATTAAAAACATTGGAAACTTAAAGCTTTCAAGACAACCTCTTATCCAACACAAGTGTGTATGTGCATATGCACCCACACACACAATTATTTACATATACATATATAAAGTATAATATTGTATATATAATAGTTCTTATAACATATACACTAGCACTTGCACCAGAAGAGGGTGCAAGGGGTACGCTGATAGGGAAATACATATAAATTATTAGGCTTGGATCAAATCATAAGTGTATGGTTGTTGTCATGTACATATCCTACCCACAAGTGAGATTTGAACTTGTGACCTCTCTTTTAAGAGTACAAGTTCTCCACCACTCAGATGTTTGAAAACACTCAAAAAAATTGTCAAAAGTGACTGAACTTGGGTTCAAATGGTATTGGCATAATGATTATACAATAGAAGATGCACAACAAGGAAAAACGAGACACACAAATGAAAAGTGTGATGATTATTACCAATATTGATGTACACTCTTCAGAGAATTTGTTAAATAGATTTTGGTTCGATAAAGCCAAGCACAGGCAAGCTTCCTGAGAACTCTATTAGTAGAATGACCACATATTTTTCTAATTTACATGTATTCGGTGAGGAGGATCCAATGAAGTGAAATCTACTTCAGTTTTGTAATTTTCTTCTCTCAGTGACGCTCCATAAAACTTGGCCATGTGTACTTGTAGGATACTTACAATGTTATAGATAAATACAAGAGATCGAATAGCCATGACTACTATCCACAAATATATGTCTTAGCTCATTTCTTCCATATTATTTCTTTTCCCATCCAAGTGGCCTTTTAATGCTTCCTTTTTGGAATACCACCATCAATCTCCGGCTTCTAATCGCCTCTAATATGACATTCCTTGTCATCTTTCCAAAAAATCGAAGGACCCTACCAACATTCTGCAGCTAAAGTTTGAAAACAGAACAATCAATACAGAAAAATGAGAAATTCTACAAGCAAGACCCGCTCGATTGTCCGTCTTTAGTGTCGGTAGATTTAGAAAAACCGACAGAAGAAACCCCATTTTAGGCAACAATACCTTATGAATAGTAGTCATAACGATGCCATTAGTAATTGTAGCAGTGCCTAAAAGCTTATTGAGCATATAAATTCAAAACGTTTGAGAGGCGGGAGTGGATCCAAGGCTAGGGTTTCGGGGGTTGATTCTACAAGCTCTAAGGTTGAAGACGAGACAGATGGGGATGGAGATGGCATTGAGAGGTCTCTGCTCTTGGTCATTTTTGGCCTTGTTCCCTGGTTTTTTCAGTGTTTGGAGTTTGTGTTTGGTGGCA
This sequence comes from Thuja plicata, assembly GCA_018584345.1. Classification (NCBI taxonomy): domain Eukaryota; kingdom Viridiplantae; phylum Streptophyta; class Pinopsida; order Cupressales; family Cupressaceae; genus Thuja; species Thuja plicata. The sequence goes on from MU225226.1 coordinate 896,165, forward strand.
CCTGTGTCCTCTTTCTTCTGGGCTCCCTTTGGTGTATTTGGTGACTATGTGTATGGCTGCGGGCATGTCTGTTTTCTTAGATGTGTATTATGCATTTTTTCTATGCTGTGGGAGTTGAGATTTTTACCTAGTCTTTGGTGATAGGAATTCATCCCGACGCTGCTCGGTCCCTCTCTGCTCGAGGATGTGGATTTTTTGAGTTTTCACCAGAGATGGCTGGTCTTTTCTGTGCACGATTTCTCCGCTTGGTGGCCGCAATTTCTTCTGGTGGTTTTGGATTTGTTTCCTCACGGGCTCCTTTGGATGGGTCCTTTCCTACAATCTGGAATTTGCTCTGGCTCTTTGCTCTGCCCTCTGGCTTTGTGCTGGCGTGGTTTGGAGCTTGGTGGTTGTTTGATTGGATGGCATGGGTTTTGTTTATCTTGCTTCTACCTTGCCCTTTTGAGCTCCTATGTGGGGAGTCTTTTTTTTACTTTTTGTTTCCCTCCCCATTTCCTCTTCGGGGTTGCGTCTTTGGTTTTTGGCTTTTTTGGAGGTGCGTCTTTGCATGGCTCAACGGTACTTGGGTTATAGTCTTCAGTTCTGTGATTGCCGATAATGTTCGCCTCCATGAAAACCAAAACCGAGCTCCCAAATATGAAGCACTAAATCACTCGACCTTTGGGAATGGCGGGGCCACCACCTTGAAGCAAACAAAAGATAAATGGTGGGCGTCGACCGTGACTTGCATGGAATTGAAGAGCAGAGTGATGGGTGTAACTTGGAAAATCGAGCGGGATTTGCAGGAAGATCATAGCAGAGATCAACGACCTTTGTACTCTGTGAAGTGGCCTTCTTTGACCTTCTTGTGTCGCCCGCCTTTCCTCGCCCTGTCATTTTCCTACTCCAATGATCTGATTGTTCAATCTTCCTTTCGCAATTTCTTCATCTACTCTAGATTTTATTTTCATAATCGAGAGAGATAATTTTGCACATCACATATTCTACAAAAGCATTCCCACATCCCCACATCTAATTTTTTATATACTTAATCAAATTATCCAACTCTATTAATTCAAATTCAAATTATACTAAGATTACATTGGCCTAGAATTATTCCTCCACAGTAAAACAAATATAGTTAATGCGCTGCCAAATTGTAAAGCAGAAAAAGGTAGGTGTCTGGTACAACCTAATAATGGGGTGGGAGCAATCTTTATTATTCCTTTCTTAGTTTTATTTTAGCTTGTCGGTCGTTCTACTCTTCCCCATTATCATAATGACACACATGATTGACATATCCAAACTATAAAAGAAGAATTCGCAGAGAATTGAGTATCTCAATTATGATGGACAATCTTACAAGAGGCAGCGTGAAATCACTCGTAACGATCAGACATCTGATTGACGCCTCCATTGATAATGAAAAGAAGCAGCCGAATGTTCTTAGAGCAGCTGGATGTTTCAAATGGAAGAAAAATGACAGATATTTCACAGATCAGAATGAAGAAGAACGAACAAGCATTTTGCCCCCTAAAGATTGCAGCGAAGAAGAAGATTCTGATGAATTTTCAGATGCTCTGTCGCACGCAAAGGTTTGCAGTCTGGCCGTGGTGAGTGACCTAAATAGCAGTGAGGAGGACAGATCTGACGGAAAAGAAAAGCAAGAATCTTCCAGTAATTTCATGATGGAGCGATTTCTTCCTACAGCTTCGGCAATGGCGTCCAAATCGCCTCATCAAACCAGGGAACCGATACCTGTCAGGAATTCAGGGCAAACAGGGCCTGTGCCGCCACAATCTCAGCCCCGCCTTACCAGAACAGATTTATTTGAGGAAAGCAGTTTGCAGAAACCTGTTTTAGCGTCAGACAGGTTTGGGGGTGCAACTGTCCGGTTTTAAAGAGACTGACAGGTATTGCCGAAAGCTCACGCAATATAGCCTATCGGCTAATAATGATTTATGATATTAAATAATATAATTTTAAAATGAAATTTAACAAAGAAATTACAATAATATTTACTTTTATTTTCTCAATACTATTTTAAAACATACTTATGATTGAAATTCCTATCGAAGATACAATATAGAATAATCTCGATTTAGAAATCTAAAACAATGATTGCAACTAGTTAATAGTCACAAATTAACAATTTCTGGATTTGATTGTGTTATGTATTTTTGCATCAAATGCAAAAATACATAACACAATCAAATCCAAAAATTGTTAATTTGTTACTATCATGGATTGTGGAAATCTCTTCTCTTTGGTTTAGTTAATAGTCTTTTATATACATGGTTTACCAACAAATTTCTATAAAGGCAATGTTATTTTGCAATTTTACAATCCATCATAGCTTTGTAATTAGTCATATCATCTCAAAAATGTAAATATTAAGAGATTTTAATTCTTGCATTAGCCTGACAAGTATCAATATATGTGTTGATTTTGTCCACATTTTGTTAGTTGAAAAATGTTTTTACATTACTCTATTTAAGATAACTAAATTTGTTCTCTACTATTTCATGGGGAAAAATCTTCGTGATTAGTCATATAATGCATCTCAAACATGTAAATATGAAGCGATTTTAATTCTTGCATTAGCCTCACAAGTATCAATTATGTTTTGATTAAATCCACATTTTGTTGGATGAAAAATATTTTTACATTACTCTATTTTAGATAACCAATTTTGTTCTCTACTATTTAGTGGAAAAAATCTCTATTATGATTATACCCCAAATGAGTGGTAAAGTGAGAAATATTTGATACAATTAAAAGAATTAAATTGGCCATGTTTTAGATTCTTTACAATGTTAGAACTTTGAATATTCTTTAAATTCTTCAAATTTTAGCAATTAAAATGTAAAACAAAAATGATTTTGCAAAATAAAGAACTCCAACTAAGAAAAACTTATAAGGGTTTCTTTTAAATCCTTGGCAAAATCCATTTCAACTCAAACCTTGTGTTATGTAGAGCAAAGTAAAACTTATATTTCTCAAAGTATATAAAATGCACGTTACACTTGATAAGTTGCCCTGAGGTCAATAAGAGTACGGGCAAGCCATGAAGTCAGGGTGGTGGGGTTAGAAACAACAAAATATCTAATTTATTTTGAAAAACAACAACAACAACAAAAAAAAAAAAAGGGGGCCCGAAAAACCCAAGACCTTGATTCATAGTACCCTTGTAAAGGCTAAGCCCCAGAAAAGAAGGAAAAACATAGAGTAAGGTTTTGCAAAACAAATCAAATACCATGTAAGGTTCTATAAGGTTTCTAGTTACCGAAAAGAAAATATTTCAAATTAAATTTAGAGGGTGTATGCCCTACAAGATAACCAACCAAAGCAAATTGTTTATGTTGTAAGCAAGTCATCATAATTAGCTAGTGAAAGTAAATATCAAAAGCATCATTAGTGTTGGATATGCCTCTATCCCCTTAGAGGAAATTTTCAAGCTTGTTGGGTGATATAGCTACTCCAATCAATTTCAACTACATCAACAAATTGAAAAATGGTGACTATTATGAAGATCATAATGCTTACACTAAAAAGGAAATAAATGCAAACTAAATGTAAAATTAATATTTTACATCAAACTCTACATTTCAAATAATATATCAAAAGGCAGTCTTGATGCCAAGTTTGCTTTGATATCAAAGTAGATATATTTTACATAAGTAATTCAACAAAGGCTGTTAAATTACAATCAATTTTTAAAAATCTTTTAAAATAATTAATTTGAACATTTTAACAAGATCTAAAAGTAAAAAAATAAAGCAAATTGTAAAATTGCTTTTGATGTGCTCATTTATATCCACACATGTATAAGGATTAAGTTTTTAATTCTTGTATTATGAACATTTGTGTTTTTATGCAATAAGAGAGTTGTGGTCATTGTATTAGGTTTCTTGCCTACATAAATCTTCCCGAATGAAAATATTGTGTACTATATGTTTGATTTGTCTTTTGTCATGTTGTTTCAAATTTTGCATGCACTACTTCTATTGTACAAGTTTATCAATCTTCTTTTTCCTACATTTAATAAGAATCAGTGCAAGGTGATTCATGGTGTTATGGTGTCTAAGAAAAGAATTTGTTTATGAATGATGTTAATGCAAACATCATAAGTATTAGTTACAATGGATATGTGGTTCCTACAATTAACATTATTGTTGATAAATCTTCTACTCTCGTAGAGAAGCCAATGTTGTAGCATCAACAATTAAGAATGCTTTCAAGCACTAAAAACCATATGTATTGCTAAAGGAATCTCTAATTGCACTTCAGATTTTGTCTTTGTGAGCAATGTGTATTCGATAAGCAAACTTGTGAAGCTTCCCAATGATGCTATAAAATCAAAAGAGATTTACATTTAGTGCATATTGATGTATTTGGACCTACAAATATTCCATCCCTAAAATGAATCTAGGTACTACGTTTATTTGTTTGGGTGGTTTCATTATCACATCCCTATATAAGGAGATGCAACTCTTTGTAATGATAATCCGATTATTTTGTAAACTATTAAAACATTGTGTTTTTACAATATAGTCAAAGCAGGGGGGCATATGAATTCACCAATTATAGCAAAGGGTGAAAATTGCAAGGATAATTCATGGCCTTTCTTTTTGAAAAACTTGTGAGGGTTTCAAGGTTCAATCACGGGTTGGCTTTTTGTGTGGGGATTTTTTTTTTTACAAAACCATTGCTTGTCATTGCACGTGAAGGATTCATAATGTTTAAAGTTTTGAGTATTTCTTATAATACACATTTTTGGCCTAGCTAGCTTGTGGACATATATTAGAAGGGATTGCATATTGTTAAAGGCTAGGATGTCGGTTCGGGTTCAGGTTCAAGTTCGAGTACGAAGGACCGATTCGCCGGTACGACAGAATTTTGAAAAGGGGTTTGGGTTCGGGTTCGTTTTTACAAAAACATGTAAAAATTATATATACATATATACATATTTATGCAACCTAGAAGCATGAGTTAAGATTAGAATGTCAAATAGTATCATAAAAATAACAAAACCTTTAAAACACCATAAACTTGTAATCATAGCATCACGAATTATGATCATAACATCATAGCATCGTATACTTGAAGTTTAACATCAAAGATTCAAAAGAATAATAGTTTCTAGTTTCTTTGTCCGGCTATGTGCCATGTGAAACTCTCGCGGGGTGATTTTTATGTCCCCCGACCCCTTTTTGTGAATATGTAACTTTTAGATTAACTTAATAGGAAAGGCACTATTCATCAAAAAATGATAAATCATAACATCAAGTCAAGTATCATTGTTTCAAGTTCAACTAATAGATTAATAATTTATTGATATTCTTCATCATCATCTTCTATATGGAGCCTAATAAGACTCAAAGGTTAATTTTTCCCCATTTTTATCGACGCAGTTTCCACCCCAATTATTAAATGGGGGTTTGGGGGCAAAGCCCCCAAGATGGTGTCAAGGGGCAACACCCCTTGCTAGGTCCAGGGGCAGTTGGTTGTAATTGGTTTGATTTGCTGGATAATATATCAGACTCTTTGTTTGGTGGACACAACCCGAGTTTGGGTGAACCAAGTTAAAATTGTCTTCTGTTGTTATCATTTATGTGTCTTTCATTCTTGTGTTTAATCTTCATTTGTATATAATTGGTAATTTTTGCATGTAATTCCTAACAGCGGATGTCAAAAATCAATTAAATTTTGCATCAAAATTTAACTAGATGTCCAAAACTGCTGCAGGCCCGCCTTAGTTCGAACTTGGTCCGTCCAAGTTCGCCCAGCTCCGCCTAGGTTCGAACTAGGGGTGACCTGGTTCGAACCAGCCCCCTTTGGGCCGGACCCACAGGGAGACCGGACTAGGACCACGGACCACTTCGTACCCAAGCTAGTCCGGGGGGCTAGGGGGGACGAACTAGGTAACTTAGGTTAAAGGCTTATCTATTACATTGGGCATTCTATGTCATTATTTTATGCAAATCAACATTCAGAAGTTATTCAAATTTTTTGGCAAGAAGGTATTAAGGTTTTGAAAATAATTTTTGTTTGGAAACGAAATTTTTTATGGAGTTTCTCTAAATGACTGGAACAATCAAGATGAAGCAAACTCAAAAGGTTGGACAACCATGCAGACAACCTAAGATGCTCTATTATGTGTCAAAAGTAAAACACACATCAACACTTGTAACTCCCTTTTACAAATCGTTTGTGTTCAACACATTTTCACATTTCCTACTTCAAGAGACACAACTTCCAGAGGCCATAACTTTTGAACTTGGTGTCTGATTGATGAAGTTTTTAAGGCGTTAGAAAGCTCATGATACACTCTATCAAGCCATAACCCACAAAGCTAGTTATAGACACTTTTGGGAAGTTTACGAATCTCTAAGGCCTTCAAAATTGAATTCGTAAAATTTATTTGACAACTTCATAAACAAAAACTTTATATCTTCAAATCTGGACATGGTCTTGCAACAAAAATTTATCGGCATGCTTATCTAGTCCATTCGAAGCTTTGGGGAAAGTTTAGGAAAAAAATGTACTCAAATGTAAACTTATTAAAAATAGTAACAATATGTAAATGCAAGGTTGAGACACATTTTGTTGACAATCTCCCACTTGTCAAACACCTTGCAAGAGAAAAACAAGTATCTACACCATAATTCAATTGTCCGGGGCCATGAGGTCCATAGACTCCGAACACCATCTAAACTTCTCTATGCTCACAACCTTAGTTAACAAATCTACAACATTCATCAAAGTCTCTAACTTAACCAACTTCACCCTACCATCCTCGGCCATATATCTGCTCCTTGTTTTATTCTAATATCTAAACATAGTCTCTTAAGCCAAATGGCTCTTTTACAAGCATGAGTAGCTATCAAATACTTAGCTTCAATAGTGGACAAAGCAACTGGAACCTATCACTTACTCATCAAACTGATTGCACCACCAAATTAAAGTAAACACATAAGCACCAGTGGATAATCTACTATCAATATCACTTGCCCACTTTGAATCCACAGTCATGAATATTAAGGGAAATCTTGTCTCTTATTGAATTACCTTGATAACACAAAATACTTTGATATACCCTTCAAATATCTACAGACTCTTTTAACTACATCTTAATGAACTTTACTAGGATTAGACATATATTTGGAAAGAACTCCCACTGCTTGGGCAAGGTCTTCTCTAGTACAAACCATAGTGTACATCAAACTTCTAATTGTACTCTGGTAAGGTACACTACTTATGTCTTCCATCTCCAATAGGGATGTAGGACAATCTAAGGTAGACAACTTTGTTCCAACTAGAAAAGGAACACAAAACGATCTAGAATTCTGCATGTTAAACCTCCAACAACACTTCTTCGACAACAATTGGTTCTAGTCAAGTCGTTGTTATTTCGGCGCCAGCGGCTGGTGCTCGTGTTTCCTTGCAAGTCTTCTGAGAATGTCCCTATTGGTGATGCCCGGGTTTCTTCCAAGGGGAATGCTTTGAAGGGGTCCCTCCGTGTGGTGTTTGCCCCCTCCTCTGCGACTGATGGCGTTGCCCTAGCTACATATATTGATTCTAGGAATGCTAATCTGAAGAGAAGGCTTGCTGAGAGTGGGTTTTTCCCTACCTCAAAGTCTATTTCCATTTCGCTGGATAAGGATGTGGAGGAGGAAATAGACCATAATGTCCCTATTTTCTCTATCCATGCTCTGATTTGTCATTTTCAGGGTTTTTGGCCTAGCCTTCCAAAGCTCCATGCCTGGATCTTACTACACTGGTAACCCCTCCTTGTTGGCACTGTGCACATTTACCCTATGGCTAAAGGTTTTTTTATTGCTAAATTTGAAGATGTTGATGACAAAAATAAAATGTTGTGTGATCATTTCTTTAGCTGTGAGGATCGATTTATGCTTATGGCAAAACCTTGGCATTCTGATTATAACCCTTCTTCTGACACTTTCAATAAGATTTTGATATAAGTTCAGCTTCCTTATCTCCCCCTTCACCTATGGGTTGATTCTCTTTTTGAGGAGGTTGGTAATGCTCTGGGGGATTTTCTGATGGTGGATGGTGAATCCTCTGATATTTTGCATTCCACATTTGTTCGTATTCTGGTTGATATGGATATTTCTAAGGGGCTTCATGCGGAGATTGTTATCAATTCCTCTAAAGGAAGTTGGACTCAAACTTTGGACTATGAAGGGATTCCCTTCAAATGTAGAAGATGTTTTAAAACTAGGCATGTAGCGGCTTAGTGTTGGTTAGAAAAAAAGAAATATGCGGTTTCTTGGTGGAATGGTGCTACAACACATCACTATTTGGTGGAGAAGAAATCTAACAACATTAGGAGTTTCTCCCAAGCGGTTCCGCGGGATCCTCTGCAATCCCCTTTGGTGGCTCCAAATTTTGATGGTGGGCTTACCAAGGCTTTTGTGTCTCAGACTATTTCTGCAAATGTTTCTCACGATGATCTGACTTCTGGTGGAATTGTTGAGGATGGATCTTTGTTTCATGCCTCTCTCATTGATTCTCCGAATATGGGTGGGAATAGGCACCTAGTGTCTAAGCCCTTTGATAGTGCTCTACACTTCATCTCTGTTGATTCTCCTGTTAATCTGGTGGGTAGTGCTAGTTTTTTAATCTCAGGGTGGGAATTTTCCACAGTTGGGTTCTTTGGATTGGCAAGATGTTGTTGCTTTGGTTGAAGAGGGTTGGACGACTGTAAAAGGAAAGAAACATAAGAATTCCTCACCCTGCTTTGATATGACTCTTTATTCTCACAAGGGCAAGTTTAAAAGTAAATCTTAATTTGTCCTTTGTTTGTCTGGGTTGGAGTTTTCATGGTCTTGTTGGTTGTAGGTTGGGTCTACTGGTCTGGTTTCTCCTAGCAGTGTTTTGCGTTGTTGGTCTTCTTTGGGGGTCGATGTTGAAAATCTTTTTTATTTTCTATGTAAGGGGTTTCATGTTCCCCTCAAACCCTGTTTTTGCCTTAATCCAAAACATGCCACAAACTTTATGAGACCTAGAGTAAAACTGTACACGGTTTTGTTTCATAAATGCAATGCTCACATAAATCTAAATCAAAATCAAAATTAAGATCATTCAAACCTTCAACAAGGCTTTTCTTTTTCAAGGTCCTTAGACCTAGTGCCATAACATAGCCCTATCTGCAGATAAATTTGATTCAGAAGAAAAAGCACCCTTAGGTACACGAAATCCATGATCATCTGCTGATGGTGAAACTCTCACCTTTTCCAACAAAGTATCCACAATTTTGGTGTTCATAGAAGTACTATTACACTTATCAATGTTTGTTTCCAACTTATACAATGTGTCATTTCTAACACCTCTACCAATCACCATACCACCTTTCACGAATTTGCATCTTGCATTAGAAAATAATACTTGCATACTTGAATAGATTAGTAACTCCTAGATAACACATTTCATTTTAGTCCAAGGAGATGCAACACACCCTTAATCCTTCTTATTCTACCATTAGGAAACTTGATGCTAGCTTTACTACGACCAACAATATTTAAATGAGAATTATCACCCAAGTACACCTTACCTCTACCAAATTCTTTGTATTCATAAAACCAATCTTTATTAGAGACCTATGAAAAGATGCACCTGATTCAATTAACCATGCATGATCACATGCATGAGTAGCCAAAGATGCAATAAATGCATCACCATCTTCCTTGTCGAACTCAAAATCAGAATCAAATTTATTCTTTTCTTCTTTGCAGTCCATACAAATCTATCTAGGTCTATCGTAATTCCAGCAAATAACTTTGTACTTTCTAGGAGATTTGGATCTCCCCTTGGATTTGGATTTATTACACTTCTCATTCTTCTTGCATTTTTCCTTAGGCCTTCCACGAACAACTAGGCTCTCCTTGGCACTGATAGATACCTTCCACCTCATCTCTTTAGAAAGCAATTAACCCACCACATCTCTAGTGTTCAAAATAACAAAAGTATTGTCGATGGACATAACAAGAGAATCACAAATCACACAAAAAACAAAGAAAGATATAATATTTCCCTTGCTCATCCATTCTGAAACCAACTGATGCCAACTGATCCACCAATATATTGAATGCTTCCAAGTGGTTTATAGTTTGTTCACCCTCCCCCATTCTCAAAGAATATAGTTTCTTCCTCAAAAGAATCTTTCACTAAAGATTTTGCTTGATACATCTCACCTAGCTTCTTTAATAGTTTACTTGTAAAGGTGCCTTCATGGACATTGATACAATTGAGTCTGCCATACACAATTTGATTAGACCCTTGGCTTTATGATCCATAACATCATATTTAATAGCCTTAGTTTGATTTGTAGGTCTCATGAAATTCTCGATCATCAACAACATCCCACAAATATCGATCTAATAACAAATCCTCCATCTTTAGTTTCCACATTTCAAAATCATTTCCAGAAAAATTCTCTGCCTCTATTCTCTCTAACAGACTTACAAAGTATCTTCTACATAAGCTCCTACTCAAATTTGAATTATTCAAAAAACCCAACAACTTGTAAGGAAATTAAGGTAGCAGAACAACTTCCCACACTAATATTCAGACGAGGGTTATGCAAAAACTTTCTCATATCTTTACAACAATTATACAAACATAACATAAATAAACATAAATAGCATGCATATCACAACACAATGATTTGCATTGGGAAAATCCTTTTGGGAGAAAATCCCCACACTGCAAAAACAAATTACAATATACTTGCATAGTAAGCTTCTCACAAGAGTATCACCAACTAGAGCTCTAGAGGTAACAACTATCAAACTCTTAAACCAAACCTCTATCTCACACACCTAATATATGAGAGATTCAATACATGAAACTGTCAAATGGTATTACAAAACCAGGAGGCTAAAATCCACTTGAAAAGTGATGCTCATCTTATGTCCAACCTAAAATATCCTATGATGTGTCGAAACACACATCAAGAAATTTGTAACTCCCTTTTACAACTCACTCATGTGTTGAACACATTTTTACATTTCCTGTTTTAGGATACCTAATGATTTGAATTAAAATGGCAAATTTATTTACAATACTAGGTAAGCGGAAACTTGTAAAGATTGTTTTAAAAAATGGACAATAGAAGAACTTGTAAAAGAGTTATGTGCAAGAAAAGTTATCATTCATATCTCAAATAAGTTGAATACAAATTTGGAATATCAACAATCTTAGGATTCCAAGCAACTTCAAGCTGAAGAGTTTCTAGGGAATAAAATAATAAACAAAATTACAAATGTTCAAAAAACTAAAAAATTAGGAACCCCAACTTGGTGGGCTCATAACTTTCTACTTGGTGATAAAAAAATTTAAAAAAAACGTTTGCACCGTTGGATAGGTATCGAAGAGGTCTAGTTTTAGTTCCTTAGAACCATGCCCTCAACAATCGTTCTAATGAAGTAGCAACACTTCCGAACGCAAATTTTGGTTTGAGGACCTCAAAAAACACTGATTAGTAAGATGTACACAATATTTTGAAATTAGATTTATAATTTTTCCCATCTCTACATGTGTCAGATCTTGATGGGTTTGGATCACTCTTGAATGGCTCTGGACAATCCCTAGACCGTTATGGATATTTTCTGTCATTTTTGGCATTTTCTTTGGACAACTTCTAATGGCTTCTAACACATGCTTGTTTTTCCTCATATTAATCTAGACTATTCCTGAAATCCTCTGGATCATTCCTTCCCGCTTGAGAGGCAATGGACCCCATTGCACCAACACCCTATAACAATTGAGAACATTTGAGATTTTATTCTTTGCTAGACCATTTGCTATGGTAAGCAGGTTGAGTCACTTGAAAGGAAGGAATTTATTGTTGTCTCGTTCATTTCATCTGCTTACAAGAAACAAAATGTATTTCAACAGTTTGAATCTGCTCAATATTGTTAATCTTGTTGATTGGATCTTTGAGTGTACATTGTAGCGAAGATCTTGTAAGTGACATGAGCACCTTTTGTCTCTTTAACTATGGTTGCTTACGGTGGTTCTGTTGAATGGTAGTGGTTGTTGTTGTATGATGAGAAATGTTTACAAATGTATAGTGAATGCAAGTTCCAACTTGTACAACCAATTGCTTGTGAATCTAAGGTTTAGAATTTGTAGAGCTTACCTCAACTAAGTATTCAATATCTATTTTTTTCCCAATTTTACAATAGCACTATGTGGTCTTGAGTCATAAATGTCATGACGTTGATACATATATGGTTATCCCAATAGTACATCACACACATTTAATGGTGCTATATTGCAAAGAACCTCATATTATAATGGCTTGAATAAGATAAGTAGCACTGTCTACTTACTTTTATATTGAGCCTACAATTGACCCATCCCATGGAATATAGTTGCGGTCGAGGTCTGGTCTACAAGTCCAATCTCTTGACACCTTTAGTAGAGATTAAATTCTTTTGACTTCCACTTTCAAGCATGAAATATAAAGGTTTTTCATTTACCCATATTTGTGAATGAAATAGTTGTTTTGCATCTTCCTAAGGTAAGACTTTAGTAAAAGTCACCATGGCATAGGGATTTGCTTCAATGATTTGTTCCCCATCCTTTTGACAAAAAAGGTATGTTAGCAACAAATCAGCTTCCTTATCCGTTGTTTGTGCTTTTGCTACAAATGTTTTCGCAACCCTATGATCCTTGGTACTATGTCGAGTGCTTTTGTGAATGTCACACCACATATCTGCATCTTTTAGTTCATGTTTAGCAACTTTGTTGAATATCGGTGATTGGGGCAAAGAATCTGCAATGTTCTACTTTTTTGGATGCTTACAAATGCCTTTCCCCTTCTGTTTCATCTTCGCCTCAATCTTTATTGCATATTTGTATGTGGTTCCAAGTGATTCGACTTTCAAGAAGGCTAGTTCGGTTTTAATATATTGTTGCAACCCATTGTAGTATTTTAGAACCTAGTGTTTTTAAGAATCTTGAATGCCAAGCTTTGTCAATACAACGTGAAATTTATTGGTGTATTCCTGCATCATTATGTCTCTCCTTTGTCATAACAATTGTCATTCCATATATTTTTCTTCATAAATTCTTCAGAATATTACTCCTCTTTGATGAATTCTACAAAATCCCCCCTCTGTAGGATTGGTATTTTTTCCTCCATCCAATTCTCCATCTTCATTTGTTACAAAATCATTCTTTTTCGATGCAAGTTTTCCCTCCCATGCATGCTTCAAATGTGCCTTAGTTTTGAGAAGGGCAAATGTTATCTTCTCAGTGTTGGAAAAGGTATTAACAAAAAAATATCTATCCAATTTTGTTAACCATTCACCTACTGCATCTGCACCAATTTTTCCTTCAAAATTTGGAATATCAAAACTAACTTGTACCTTGAATGGAGTGTGGGCACTGAAAGATTTTTCTTTTGTGCTTGATGCCTAAACATTTTGAAGCATTTGAGTGAACTATCTCATCATTTCTCCCCTCTGTTTCATTAATGCTTCTTCCACCAAGGCTTTGAAAGGGTCTGCATATGCCATCTTTGATTGGTTGCACTTTACAAGAAAATAAATTGATGGTTTGTGGGTGTCTCCAATCCCAAACTCTGCTAATAAATTGTGTTCGATGTGACATACAAGAGGATAACCACTCTGATACCAATGATATGAATTAAAATGGTGAATTCAGTTACAATATAGGTAAGAACCTATAAGTATTGTTAAAAAAAATGACAATAGAAGAACCTGAAGGAGGGTTGTGCGCAAGAAAAGTTATCATTCATTGTTCCAAATGAGTTTTAAATACAAATTTGGAATCCCAACAGTCTTAGGATTCTAAGCAACTTCGAACTGAAAAGTTTCTAGGGAATAAAATAATAAACAAAATTATGAATGTTTAGAAAACTATGAAATTAGAAACCCAAATTTGGCAGGGTCATAACTTTCTACTCAGTGATCAAAAATCAAAATCGTGCGCACTGTTGGAGAGGTATTAAAGAGGTCTAGTTTCAATGGCTTAGAATAATGCTCTCAACAATCATTCTAATGAATCAGCGACACGTTCGACCCTAAATTCAACTCCAGAGACCTCCAAAAATTGATTAGTAAGATGTAGACAATATTGAGAAATTAGATTTATAGTTTTTCCCATCTCTGCATGCTCTGTCAAATCTTGATGGGTCTAGATCACTCTCGAATGGCTTTGGACCATCCCCACATAGTTATGGGTATTTTTTTTTATCATAGTTTGCATTTTCTCCTAATAGCTCCTAACACACGCTTGATTTTCCTCATATGGCTATGGATTGTTCCTAAAATACTCTAGATCACCCAACTTTTGAAGACCATAACTTTTGAACCAGGTGTTTGATTGACAAACCGTTTGAAGTGCTCGTAATCTAATGAAATGCTCTATCAAGCTATAGTAGGCTATGTCAAACACTTTCGAGTCAATTAGGAACTTCTAGGATCTTTAAATTGAATTCATAAAATTTCTTCAACAACTTAAAATGCGAACACTTTAATATCTACAAATTTAGACATGATAGTGAAACAAAAATTTACCAACATGCTTATCTAGCCTAGTTGAAGCTTTGGGGAAATTTTAAGAAAAAATCGTAATAAAATGAAAAATTATTATAAATAGTAAATGTATGTAAATGCAAGGTTGAGACACAGTTTCCTAACAACTTGATGGAGTTCAAAGAAGTAGCTCAACATGAATTTTCGTCTAATGTTTTAAGAGATATATGATTCTAGAGTTCGAGGAGGTGGTAATCCAAGTTCTCAAGAATTTAGCTCGAGAGCTACCCCTTTACAAAGGTTCAAGGCAACTTGATGGAGTTCTACGTAGCATATGTTATGTTTTCAAAGAAAACCTTGTGAAGAATGGTATATTCATGGTTCAAGGTGTTTTTGGCTTGTTATGTTTTTAGAGAAGTAAGCCTTAAAAGTGGTATTAGAATATTATTAAATTATTAAAACACAAGGCTTACAATTGCAATCAAGCCACCTTGTGGCATGTGTTTTCTTTCTATTTTTTAGTTCAGTTTTTAGTAAGTCGTGTAATGGACAATTTCACTGTCCAATATCTATATAAGGAGATGAAATTATTCATAATATAATCCAGTTATTTAAAAGAATATTAAAATATTATGTTTCTTACTTTTAAATAACTTTCATTCATAATTTCTCATGAGAAAAAATGGTTTATTTTATTCAAATAAATAAAAAAATCATTACATTTAATTTTTTCCACCTCTAGTATAAAGTCAAATAGAAAAGAAGAAAAATGTTTTGAAGTGTTAATTGTGGGGAGTATTGCTCAAATGGATTTGACTAGTTCTACAAGCAATGCGTGATAGGCGAAAGACGACCCCGACCCCTTACACACCACACTAGGACAAAGTTGTAGAAAGAATGAGTTTGCTTGTACACCATATTAAAACAAAATTGTCAAAATAATGAACAAAACTCTAATGGATATGGTTATATACATGCTTAGTGATGCATGTTTAGACAAGGTATTTCAGAGAGAACAAGAAAAAGTAGTCTTATATAAGATATGTTGGACTAAATTAGGATTTATTCTATTTACGCTAATTAAGTTTACCGGGGATAGCTTAGTTGTCACGACACAATTATTTCATATTGTTCATGTTAGTTATCTTAGGTGTCATCATATTAGTTTTATAGAATGTCTTGCATTTATTTTTGTCTTGAGGGTAGTTGTACCTACTCCATCATCACTTGCCTATATAAGCAAGTTCTTGTCAAGTTCAATCTCTTTGCCCTTCCTTTCTCACGTTCTAACATTCTCTCATGGTTGGATAGTTTCTTGGTTTGATCCCTTGAAGTGTGGCCAACTTCATGATGGGCTCATAATCTCTCCAACAAGATGAACGCTTGAGAGAACAACTTTAACCTAATGTATGATTAATAAATGTTAGAAATGAATGCTAAACTAGTTTTAAATTCATACTTATCCTAAAAGGGCCTACAACATCAATTAGTAATGTGAAGCCAATTACCACATTTCTAGAACCACAAGAAATATTTTAATACGAGAAAGACATTTTTCCATGTATAGTAGCTTCAAGCTCACAATAGAAATAAATCATTTTGTCAAATTCAACCGGGGATTAAGCTCACACAAACCACATCCACCAAAAACCAAATCACAATGGGCTATTTATGAACCAACCTATCTTTCCAACTAGACTTCAATCCAAGTAAAAAAAAACATTTGGTAAGGTTTTTGTCATCAAACAGAGAAGGCAGTTAATGAGCTCATAACATATCATCAATAAATAGTCTTCACAATTGTGGATTTGGGGGACTGTTTTCCATGTTTATAAAGGAAAGAACAATAGATACTTTTATATTTGTCATGATATTCCACATCCATCGGGAACAATCTTTGAGTCAAATCTTACTCAAGACTAATTCAAGATTAATGGATCCTTCTAAGAAAGGCTTGCATATTTTTTGTATAGATCAAAGTTGGAGAGGCCACAACTAGGGAACATGATCCTTAACCTCGAAGATAATTGATCACAACACACCAAATGACCAAACTTTGGCAATTTTTCGTTACATTGCTTACTTTGAAACTCATTATAACTCATTAACATAAGTTTTCTATTATTTTATTTCTAGCAACTTCTTAAATATTGTAATATTGTCTATGGAGCTTATAATGTACTTTAGGCTAGGTGCCTTAATTTAAGTCCATGTCTATTAGATATGTGTATTAGTTATGTATATATTCATAGTCAAATCCATTGTTTCATTAAATATCTAGTTTTGCGTGGTGTCATATTCTATGACCAACATCATATGTTTATGAATCCTCCTTTGGATTTTTTTGTCTTGTTAGACCTTAGTCTATACCTAAGGTTGTGTACTAGCTAATTTCTATGTGGTAATAAAACAAGATTTTCTTTCAAGAAATCCCAATCTAGAGAGGGTTATCAATCTAAAGAGGGTTTTCAACAAAAACCCCAATTTTCAAGAATTGTGCCTATCTTGCATTCATTGTGATTTTTTATTTTTTAGAGCACTTGGGGGGTCCATATAAGGGAGTTACCATCCAAATTTTAACTTTCAAAGGAGGTTGTTTTTATCAAGTTATCGTGCTTTTATATTTTTCTGAATTCACTCTACAAGTCATAACTTTTGAAATATTGTTCATTTCTTTTCAAATGCTTGAAAAAATTAAGTTGGTGTGTGTTCTTTGAGTTTTGGATATAAGGTTGGTCCCATTCTAGTATTGAAAGATGACTTATTGTATACTCCAACATGATCTATGCCCAACATTGTGAACAAGATCCGACAAAGTACTTTTCAACAAGAGTTGAAACATTAAGGTATGTCTAATTTTTTTTTAAATGTGCTTATTATTGAAGATTTTTCCACAAACATGTTGAGAAAACATAGGGACTAAGTTCTTATATTTGGAACCTTGCGAGCATGTTGAGAAAAAAATAGGGATTGGATTCCACTCTTCCCACAAAGGTTATGTTTCTTTCCCCTTAGAATTCATGCTTGTCCTCAATCTATTGCAACGGATGTCAACATTCTTTGGCATCACCAATTCGGTCACATCAACTATGGGATAATGTGCCATATGGTAACTAAAAGAATGTTCTATGAATTCCCCATGTGTGACCTCCTAGTGGTGTGTTTGAAGGTTTTATTTTTGGGGAACATTAAGAGGTGTTTATGAAAGAATCTATTTATTATACATTATGGCCTTTGATGATCATTCATATAGACATTTGTGGACCTATGAGGAAGTCATCTTTATATGGATCCAAACACTATGCCACTTTAATTAATGACTTTTCTTGAATTCTATCTATTATTTGCATCAAGCACAAGGATGGATCCTACCTCAAGTTTAAGGAACTCAAAGCGCGCATTGAGAACCAATATGAATGATAGATCAAGTGTCCTTTTGGATCAAGGGGGTAAGTACATTAGTAAATAATTTCAAAGATATCTATAGATCATTTCATCTTAGGGAAGCTATGTATATACTTTGATAAGTCAAAGGATCTATTGATCTTTGATCTTCAATAAACCTTTAGGATTCTCCTTCAAAGGAGGATGTTCCACAACAATCTCAATGACCTAACTCACTAGTCAAGTATAAGGAGGGACGTTGGAGTTTGTAATCTAGTCAAGGACCTTCTAATGTATTTAAAATTAAGTGCCTTATTTAGTTTGGCCCCCTTTGGATGAGTGCTTATACACATGCAAACCTATTATTATGTCATCAAGTATTTAGTTTTATAAAGTGTTGTTGCTTATGGGCACCATCATATGTTTTCTTCTCCTTTTTCACATTGTTATTGTCTTGTTAAACCTCGGTCTCTTTGATCTTAAGGGTGTGTATGTTCTAATTTCTCTACACAATTCCTAGTATTACATATTCCTTTACATGGTTGGGCTTGCTACCACGAAAGCAAGATTATGTGACCTTCATATGGCAAATGCATAATAGAAATGAATTGGGAGAAAACTAAATCATATCTCAAAGTACACCATGAGTTGCCTTGATGAGGGCTACTAGCCTTTGTGCTAGTGTACTGTTTATTTTGTTTTGAGAACACGTGTTTTGTTCATGTGTTGTTAATAAGCCATTGATGGCCTGCAAAAGCCAACACCCCTATTTTAGTGTTGTTGTTCTCTTTGATGCCTTCAAGCTATGATTGTGCAAGGGTCAGCCCCCTTGTTAGGCTGCTGACTGTAATAAAAAAAAAAATGAGTTGCCTTGATGGGAAGGCATGTGTACTGAATAATAGAGGTCACAAGTATGAATTGAAAGTGTGGAAGAGTCATATGGCTAATTGAACAATATAAGCTAAATGGAAAAAGAAAAAGAAAAAGGAAAAAGAAAAACCCTTGCAGAATGCTCACATAATTACGGTTTCATACACCAAATTGGTCTCTCTTTGTAATGACCTAAAAAATTCCCTAAACCTTTTACCTTTATTAAAATGCTTACCTAAACAAATGAATGACAACCACACAAACTTGCACAGGCAATCAAATTCCATGTCATGTAAGTGGAAGCATTTACATCTTCTACAATGGAAAACAGAACATGAAAAAAACAAAAAAGTAAGCATACCATACCTCACATTATCCTCTAAAACTTGCAGCTATAAATTAGGAAATGTCCATTGCTACTTTGGCTGAAGAAGCTGCAAAGACTAGCCTCCGATTCTTATGCTCTCAACATTCAAGGTGCCCTAAAGCTCCACGGTCACCCTGACCTCTCAAATTAAAAGTAAATATGAAGAATGAACAAGAGCACATGCAATGTATTTATATTTTAATATTTAAGAATTTATAGGTTCAGAAGAGAACTCCCTTCCTTGACAAGAACGAAAAGTCCACCACCATCTCCTCTTGATATTCGCAAATCCTCATCTAGATATGTAGTCAGTAACCAAGATTGAGCCCCATCTCTCCTGATAGGAATTTTCAGTGGGGACTGTCCTGATATTACCTGGGATATCCTTGTTACAGCTTCTTGAAAAGGATAAAGAGATCCTTGAAGAGAATTCAAATTTATCTTCTGTCCAAAGAACTCAATGTTCTCAGGAATATCCAGTTTGCTTGTAATTTCAGGTGGAGGGATTATTCCTTCCTCAAACTTCACCTGTTAGAAAAGCATGTAGCCATTTACTCAAAATATAATGCCATCTAATGACTTGTGCATTGGATTATTAATTTATTAGGTCAAAGGCACCTACCTGTATTCGCTTGGGACTACTGACTTCAAAGGATGCCAAAGCACGTACAGAGAAAGTGGCAAATGGCCCAATATAAGAAGCCGAATTCTCTACAGTGAATTTGTCTGTATTAATTAATTGGCATATTTTCCCAATCCTCACAAAAGGCAACCTGCCTGCTGCTATTAAAGGTAATAGTTCTGAAAGTGATGTATAACTGGAAATCCACACCAAAAACATTATGTTAAAAAATTATAAAGATATTGTAATAATTTAGGATCCTATCTAACGAAGAAATGGGTAAAGTGCAAATCTCATATTAAAGATAAAATATTAGTGTTTTTGATGGAAAAGAAAATGAGAAGGTTGTTCATTGTAACTCTTTAAAATACATTTGTCTATCTACTACTAAAATAAATCGAATGCTTCACTCCAAATGAACAGTTACCATTCTTTTTTTTTGATAAAATGAGCTGTATAGATTCACTGATTAAAGTGCCATCTTATGTTTGTTGAAAATGTAGGGAATAAATCAACAACTATAGTTTAATTCAGTTTGTTGGACATTGCAAACTATAGATGAAGAAGCCCAGATTAAACAGGGTTGTTGAACCTGTAAGAATGTGAGCTAACTTATGGGTCTTTACAAAAACAGCTATCTACTATTTTCAATAGAAAAAAACATTATCAGTCCAAATAAGCAAGTATCCATTTTAATCCATGAACAGACCTAAAACGTCATCCTATATTTGTTGTATTTTTTATAGTGAATAATTTTCAATATGACTGTTGGTTGGAAAGTGAAAGCTGAACATGAGCAGACCTGATCAGATTAGGTTACTGAACCTGCAATAATGCACTGTTGAAATTCGGATCGCTGTATCACATTTGTCAAACCTGATTAAGCATAAGTAGAGACCAACTTTATGATGAAAACAAGGATTGCTAATCCTGACCTCTAATTTAGCAATATTTAGCAAACCATGACTTCATAGGTCATTTATAATACCAAACTGATAAAAAGACAGCATTCCTATATCCATTCTCTGCACAAATGGTGTCGTCTCTGTTCCACCAAAAAACACTAACTGTAATTTCTTGTTACAGAGACTAGCATTCTGCCTAACATTAGTTCAACATCAAACAACTCTGCCGCTTCAGAGGTGCAGCAACCAGCCATGTTGGCAAGTTTAAAGGCATGAAGATCACAACTTGTTTAAACTTTAACCAATTACTTTGCAACATTAAAGAATACCGACTCAATGCTGATTTATGATTAATTTTTCAAATATTATATATTATTTTAGCCACCATCCCTAAATTTGGAAAACAATTGCCATCCCTGAAACCTGTCCTCACATTCCAAGACTCCATGAAACACTGTTACTTTGTTGCGAATCTATGGAAATTAGAGAGAGAGAGAGAGTATGGGTATGGACAGACACAAATAACAAAGCAAAAAGACAATAAACAAATCCACGGAATGACTAGCAGCCACAAGGATTGAACAGAAGTTAGATGGTCATTACTCATAACTTTATAAGCAATTGCTTCATCCTCTTTCTCAAAATAACTAGACTTTGGATACCATACAATGTACATGTCTTTGCAGCTAGAGATTTCCAAGAATCTTGTTCTCCCAAAGTTCTGGCAGTGGAAATTGGCCTGCAGAGAAATAAACTATCACTTCATTGGACATCATCTTCAAAGCTGAGCATTATAATATGTCAAATTATATATTTCCCATCCTATAGGCTTGGTTTGGTCATTTCGTGGAGAGCTAAATGCTTTTGGAATGATCTAATGTGTCATCTCTTATTGTAGTGATGTCAATTGTCAATATAAAATACACACTTATTGCACATGCTCCGTTGTAAATATACCATTCTAATGTTTTTCGCTTAAAAAGTGAAATAATAACCACATATCCTCTCTTTCACCATTTTAAGCGACTTGAATAGATCTTCCCCATGTGTCTTCTTTTGTATATTTGCCCCATTTAATAAAATTTCTTCTCCATTTTCGCTAAGTATACCATTACTAAATCCATCTCCATTTCTGTAACTGATGCTAAAACCCCTCAAAATATGATCAAAATGTCATGTTTAAACTTATCTTCATCCCTTTTTCTCATTGTTACAATGGATAGTTTTGCCAGACCTTACCCCCATGTATTTTTTAGGAAGCTTGAAATCACATAAAATACCAGAAGCTAAGAAGATCCTTCTACACACCAAGTGCACTACTCAATGTCCACAGGATAAGGGTTTGCATACAGGCATTAACACATACCTCTTAAACAAACGGGAGTTGATGTTGGTATCACAAGATCTCAAAACTCCTGCATTCAGAAATCTTTCTGTCCTTGATGTTCTCCTTACAAATACTTGTCTGATGTCTCTCCTACACTTTCTCCCTTTGAAAAAAGGAACACAAAGCGATTAGATCATACGTTTTTAGACAGTGCATTTAACTGACCATGATTCTTCTTCTCTTGACTCTCATGCTCGGTTTGCTTTGAAACAAATTTTTGGAGGCATGATTGCATGTCCAAACAATACAAAGCAACATTAAAGCTAAAATCATTTATTTTACCCCATGGATAAATGGGAATGCATTCAAATCAACATTATATTGAGACAAACTAATATATCCTCCCAAGCAGAGTAATCACAGCCTTTGTAGAGTACATGTTTGAATGTTTAGTCTACTGTGAGATCAGAGTAAGAAAATAATGTCTACCCAAAAAATTTAAGAAACCTGTCTAATTTCCTCTAGTATTCTTATCAAAGATGCCCAACTCTTTCGCGCCACAGAGTAATTTTAGAGACCTAGTTAGAATCATTACCATTTTATTTCAACAGCTTTGACAGTAGAATTATCAAGCATCATGTGAATGTGAAACTGATTAATCTCTTTCAGACTGTGACTGTAGTTAAAATCTCACATTACAGCAATAGGCTCCATGAACAAAACAATTTCCGTTCACAAACTGCAGAAGAAATCAATCACCAACAGAAATCATAACTCAGATTCGATGCACAAGTGATCACAAACAGAGATTAGGGGGGAATATTCCAGTTTAGTCATCAGCTTACAAATACGGCTGGGAAAGAATGCTAACTCAGTCTGGCTGCAATATCCCTCTCACCCTTCAAACGCAGACCCAGACTAACAATAGTAATTGCTCAGATCACAAATCAAATAGCAGATGGTTACACCCAATTTTGCACAGATTATCCATGTAATGTTTTGCACCAGACAGTTGCAATTAAACTTCAGCACCCCTTGATGGATCAAATTAATTTAATTGATAATACATTAACAATCATCAAGCATCAAAGGAATAATGTGCAGTATGACTTCTGTTTATTGCCACAAAGATCACAAGTCATAAGGGATACCAAAAGAAACAGCTTACTCTGAATCACAAACTTGTCTCAGTTATGCGGCATATGCTTTATGGTCCAACGGATGCTCAACCCGGAGTGAAATGGTTTTCGCAAATCACTGTGCACCTTCCCTACTACTGGCATGATCTCCTTATAAGCAGCTTGCTGGTGTCGGAGACACGCAGAAAGGTGGGATTCAAGTCCTCAGCTGTGCACAATGAGCTGCTGGTCACTGCGTCCAGGAAGGAATATATCGCCACCCAAAATGACTGCTGCTTGTCTTCTTACAGAAAAGGTGGGATTCGAGGCCTCATCTGCGCACAATGAGCTGCTGGTCACTGCATCTAGGAAGCAATATATCGCCACCCAAAATGACTGCTGTTTGTCTTCGTCCACCCTTTTCTATCCACGAACCTGCAGGTAAACGAGTATTCAAGGTCACTTCTGCTGTGCTATTGAATTTGTAAGTATTCAAATCACCGAGCATCCTCTCTACTACTGGTGTGATCACCTAATCACATAAGCAGCTTGCTGGTGTCGGAGACACACAGCAAGGTGGGATTTGAAGCCTCAGCTGCGCACAATGAGCTGCCAGTCACTGCATCCAGGAAGGAATATATCACCACCCAAAATGACTACTGCTTGTCTTCTTCCGCCCTTGTCTATCCAAAACCTGCACGTAAACGAATATTCAAGGCCACTTCTGCTGCGCTATAGAATTTGTAAGTACACAGGGTAAGGGTATTGTTCTACCCATAAGTTGTCTTCCGGGGGTTTTGTCCCTTTACACACAAGGTCACTAGGATATGCCTTTTAAAAAATTCAAATCCTTCATAAGCCTTTAGAAAGCAAAGCTGTCATATATATACCTGATCATACCCCAGTCCACAACAAGTCAGTCTGGAGAGGAAAAAGAAGTCGGCCAGGAAGGCATGCTAAAGAGGGAAATAAAATACAAAATTTAAAAAATCTACATTATTTTATTAATTTCAATTGTTTTTAAAAACAACTTTATTAAAGAAACTGGACTGACCCAGCTTATAGTGGGATCATGACAGTCTCCTGTACTAAGATAGCTTCCATCCTCTAGGAGCAAATCCTTCCACTTGACCAAATACTCCAGAATAACTTTGCTCCATACCTTCTTCTCCCTCACATACAAAATGGCTTCAGGTTCAAGAATCAACTTTCCTTCATCATCAAGTGGTGGCAGCTCAAGTGAAGGGGTGAAATGCTGGCCAAGAGCTTTCTTGAGACATGAGACATGGAAACATTATGTCTTTTTCTGTTGGTTAGAAGTTCCAACTCATATGCGACCTCACCAATCCTCTTCAACATCTTGCACGGCCCATAAAACCATGGTTTCAATTTCTCAGCTCTGCTGCCTTTGAGGGAAGATTGCCAAGAAGGCTGCAATCTCAAAAATAACATGTCTCCAACCTCCAAAACCCTCTCTTTTATTTCGGTCGGCATATATCTGCTGGTTTCAGGCCTGCCGCAATTTTTCCTTGAGAGTATTCACAATATCTATAATTTGCTCCACCAGATCCCTTTCTCTGAAACTCTACTGTCTGAAAGAATCAAGTCTAGGAATGAAGTAGCATCATACCTATAAAGTGCTTTAAAAGAGTCACACCGATTGACATGTGTTGTGTGGTGTTGTAGCAATATTCTCCAAGATGCAGCCACTTAATCCATATTGATTGCTGCCCCTTAACATAGTTCCTCAAATAGCCTTCTATTTATTTTTTCACAATTTCAGTTTGCAGATGATAGCCAGTGCTTAAGGTTAACTTTGATCTTGTAAAACAAAAGAACTCTTGCCAAAACAAGCTGATATACCTGTTGTCCATGTTCTTGGGCAGCTCATGTAGTCTAAAAATATATCTAAAAAACATTAGTAGCCTGTGGAGCCTTGTACTTTGAAGAAATTGCATGAAAATGAGCATACTTGGTAGCCTATCAATAATCACATAGATACAATCCTCACCTTGCACTTTTGGCAACCTTGTAATGAAATCCATGGAGATGCTCTCCCATTTCTGATTTGGAATGGGCGAGGGCTGCAACAATCTGGCTAGAAATGCATGCTCTATTTTGTTTTGTTGGCATACCAAACACTCTTTAAATGCTGCAACACATCAATTTTTAGCCCTTCCATTAAAAACATTCCCTCCCTTGCTTGCATGTTTTGTAGAAGCCTGGGTAACCAGCAAGTGGTGTGTCATGACTGCCCTCAAAATTCTTCCCTTCACCTGAATTCTAGTATAAGATACACCCAATCCTTCAAGAGGATGAGCTCATCAACCACCTTGAACCTGTCATCTTGCAACTTACCATCCAAAATGTTAGTAGAAACTATTTTCTTAGCATATTCAGCCATTACGACAGCCCTCCCTCCAATCAGCAGATATATTAGTTATAGAGCAAAAATAGGGCTTCCTTGAGACTGCATCAGCCACCACATTATTCTTGCCTTTCACATACTCAAT
This sequence comes from Thuja plicata, assembly GCA_018584345.1. NCBI lineage: Eukaryota > Viridiplantae > Streptophyta > Pinopsida > Cupressales > Cupressaceae > Thuja > Thuja plicata. Next base: position 921,781 of record MU225226.1, read on the forward strand.
GTTGAAACAAAGGCTTGAGGTTTACTTAACCATTTTTGTTGTTGTAGACACCCAAAAATGGACATTCTTGCGAGCTCACATTAACTGCTAATTATTATGTCATTAATTAAATGATTCTTTAATTATTTAATTAGTCACCTTATGTCTTCTATAATCCAACACTTTCATCATTTGATCATCCTCCTAGTATTGATTAAATAACTAGCATTATTTAATTAATTAGTCTTTACTGATTAATTAAATTCAATTTCCTAAATCCTATAGTTTGAATAATTACATTTAAATTATTCAAATTAACTAATTATTCTTCTCAACTAAATTAATTTCCCAAATTAATTTAATTTCATTCCAATTCCTAATTGATTCCATTTCAAACTAATTTCATCATAATTTCACATTAATTCCATTTTCCTCTTAAATTGAATTAAAAATTCAATTTTGATTTTAAATCTTTCAAAAATCAGAAAAATCAAAGTTATGAGGTAATTAAATTTCCAAAATTCAAAAATCCCTCATAAATCAAAAATCAAAATTCGAAAAATCCAAAAATCAAAATCATTCCCTTTTCTAAATTCTGCATTTTTGGAAACTTTATCTTCTGAGAATTAGAAATATCTTCTCAATCCTATCTTCTTCTTTATTTCCTAAATAACTCTTCGCTTTTTGAGTTTGAATTGGAAATAAATCTTCAGTTTTGGAAGGTTACTCAAATCCTTCTCCTCTCTAATTATCTCATTCGTTCAATCTGCTTTCCTAGAATCAATCTCATCTGTTCAATCGGTCCTGAATCTCTATATAAACCCCCTTCAAACCCATATGAAGGATCCTATCTTTTGCATTCTAATTCATTTATGCAGGTTTTCTTAGTCAGTTATTTGCAATCAATCATTTACAATATTTCTTGAATCTCCTGAGTTCAAATGCTGCCGAATTCAACTTTCAGCGCCAACTAGCAACATCTCAACGGAATCCAAAGAAGCAACAGAAATTACTAAGCTTTGATTAGAATGGTTTGATTATTTTGTTATTTTTAAATTCAGATCGTTATGCTTATTTTTTGTTGTTTTGTAGCGATTCATGGTAGTTAGTAGTTCGTTTCTTTCATAGTTCAGTGTTACTAATCCATCTCTTAGCTTGTGCAGATTTTCCATAATTACAATTGTCTGTAATTAAAATCCTTTTGATTGAGAAAGAACTTCAAGCTGTTATGATCCATTCTAACCACAAGCATTCTACAGGCCAAGTATTGCCAAAACTTGGCTAGTGTATGCATGATGACCAACATCTCTTTATCATATATAGAGAAACTCCTCTTTGTCTCCTTGAGTTCCCTACTCTCAAATGATATGGGTGTATTTTGCATCAAGATTGCTCCAATACTCTCTAGAAGCATCGCATTCTAAAACAAAAGGTAGTAAGAAATCTGAAATAACTTAAACAAAGCATGAACTCATTACCCCCTTAAGTCTATAAAAAGCTTGTTGTGTTGCTAGGCAAGAAGAGATTACCCCTTCCTCGTCAAATTAATCAATGGAGCTACAAGTTATGAGAAACTTTTCACAAACCTCCCATTGTAGCCACAAAGTCCCACAAATCCCCTCAAATGTGTCAAATTCCTTGGTCGAGGCCAATCTTGTATTGCTTTGATCTTTTCCTCATCCACACTAACCCCTTGGGCACTAATCTTGAATCCCAAATATAGAATTTCAATGAACAAAAACTCACATTCAGATAGCTTGGCATAGAAAGAATGTTGCTTAAGTATGCCAAACACCTCATGTATATGCTTCAAATGGTCCTCCTAGGTTTCATTGTATATCAAAATGTCATCAAAGAAAACCAATACAGATTTCCTCAATTGTAGAATAAGCACTTGATTCATGCATGACTAGAAAGTGGTGGGTGCGTTGGTCAATCCAAATGGCATGACCAAGAACTCATAATGCCCATAGTGACATCTAAAGGTTGTTTTGTGTGCATCTTCATTTCTAACCCTTATCCAATGGTACCCCAATCATAGGATCGATTTTGGAGAAGTAAATTGCTCCATGAAGCTCATCAATCAATTCATCAATTCTAGGTATGGGGTAGCAATTTTTATTATCCATTTGCCAAGGATGTGCATACCTCCTTTGAGGAGGTATGCACATCCTCATAGTCTCGTGTTATTTCATAACCAAAACCTCAAATGAAGCAAATGGGGTGGAACTAGGCCTTATGTGTCCCATATCAAGGAGCTCCTTCATTGCCTTTTCAATCTCCTTGTATCTCCTAGGATGACGAAATGGAGTCGTAATGATTGGTTTTTCTCCCTCCTCAAGCTCAATCACATGCTAGAAGGATGTATCCAATGGTAGACCACAAGGAATGTCATTGTAGACTTTACTATGTTTGTCCAAAATGGATTAAATATCAACTTGGTAGGATCTCCCAGTCTTGAAGGGAATCATATTGATAATCAAACACTTAGCTGCTCATGCCACTTGGTCTTTACGAAAAACTCTACATCCTCTTGGTAGAACTAGAAACCATCATGGGTCCCCCATTAGATTTGAACTTCAACTCCATAGTTTTATAATTGTGTTTATATTCACCAAGCAAGTGCAGCCATTACACTCCTAAGACCAACTCTATATCACCAATACCAATAACATAGAAATCATCTCACATCTTTTATCCCCCTAAAGTCAACTCCATTTGTTGAATCCTTTGGTTGTAGGGAAGAGTGCACTCGTTTTCCACTGTAAAATTAAATTGTTCAAAATATTTTGTCTTCAATCCCATTTTAGTCACTATGAGTGGCTCCACTATCAATAAGAATTGTCACCCTATCCTCAAAAAACTCCTCTGATACAGAAATCATGATATCTAGGTGCTCTAATAGTGGTACAAGTGTACCTCTAGATGCTCTTCTCCTTGGTCATCATGCTCAACCTCATCCACATCTATCTCAAGCTTAGGCTCATAAACCTTTGTATCCTCATCGGAGACCCTCTCAATATAGTGTATCGGCCCCTTTCCCAAACACCTATGTCCTAGTTGCCATGACTCTCTCAATATGAAACATAGCTTTTCCTCTAGAGTTCATTCTTTGGCGCCTCAATTTGGTTTTGCTTGGAGAGTAAAGTGTTAGATGGAGGCATGCTCTTTTGAGGTGGCATTTTTGGCACAATAGGAAGTGCTTTCTTGGAATATAATCTGTCCTTAGCCACTGAATCCTCCAAGTTTAGAGCTCTTTTGGTGGCTTCTTGCAATGAACTTGGATCAAATGCCTTGCCAATCCTTTGAGGGGTTCAAATAGGCCCTCTATGAAAAGTACTATGAGGCTCCTTTTTGTCATGTTTGGACCATTACTAGAGTCTCTGAAATTCTATGACATAGTTTTTCATTGTGCCCTCTTGCGTCAGCTATGCTAGCTCTTTGAAATGAATCTATGGATCCCCCCTATCAAACCTCTTTGTCAATCTCTGGCTGAAGTCTCCTAAGGCAGTGATGGAGTCGTGCCCTTGGGCCACCATGCCATGATACCACCTTTTGTGAGCCACTCTCTCGAGATGGAAGGTGGCTACCTTGATGGTCTCTTCTTCAAACATTGGATTCAAAGAGAATTATGTGTCCAATTTCTGCAAAAAAGCCCTTGTTGAACAGCTATTGGATCCATCACAGGCAAGAATGATGTTCTTCCCTGAACGATGTTGAATGTCCTTTCGGGGCTGGTCATTTTTCCTTCTCCTATGCCCATTCCTTTTCATCTCATAGTATTCTATAAAGGACATGTCTCTTCGTATGGCAGCACTTAAGGCACTGTGTTCACCATGAACTCTTGTCATTTCATCTGCCTGGTTGGGTGGCTCTTCTTCCATAGGTGCTACCCCTTCCTTTTCCAGAAATCCGTCTCTAGAGGTTCTTGGATTGGACTAGCTGAGCCCCCATCACCACCAGAGCTGCTCCCTTCGATACCATTTTGAATAGGTCTACCAACACTCAGTTGTTGGTTCAGTCCTCTTAGGAGTTGGATCATTTCAAAGCATCTTGTCCCTCATGTTAGCCTGAATCTCCTTGGTCTCCTTGATGAATCCTTGAGAGTTGTCTTCATCTTTGTCACCCATTGAAACCTCTTTTTAAAAACAAACTAATTAATCTCTTTCAGACGGCAACTGTAATTACAATCTCACATTACAGCAATAGCCTCCATGAACAAAACTATTTCAGTTAATGCAAACTGCAGAAGAAATCAATCACCAACATAAATCATAATTCAAATTTGATGCACTAGTTATCACAAACACAGATTAGAGAGGTATGTTCCAGTTTAGTAATCAGTGTACAAATACATATGTGAAACAATGCTAACTCAATCTGGCTGCAATATCCTTCTGACCCTTCAAACCAACACTCAGACATTACTAATTGCTCAAATCACAGATCAAATAGCAGATGCTTATACCCAATTTTGCACAGATTATCCATGTAATGATTTGCACCAGTCAATCACTACAAAACTTCAGCACCCCTTGATGGATCACATAATTTAATCGATAATACATTAACAATCATCAAGCATCATAATGTGCGGTATGATTTCTGTCTATTGACAGAAAGATCACAAGTCACAAGGGATACCCAAACAGACAGCTTAGTCTGAATCACAAACTTGTCTCAGTTAGGCGGCAATTGCTTTATGGCCCAATGGATGCTCAATCAGCAGGAAAATGGGCTTCTCGAATCACAGTGCACCCTCCCTACTACTGTGATGATCTCCTTATCGCATAAGCAGCTTGCTTGTGTTGGAGACACACGGCAAGGTGGGATTCAAAGCCTTAGTTGTGCACAATGAGCCGCTGGTCACTGCATCCAGGAAGGAATATATTGTCACCCAAAATGACTGTTACTTGTCTTCTTCCACCCTTATCTATCCACGAGCCTGCAGGTAAATGAGTATTCAAGGTCACTTCTGTTGTGCTATAGAATTTGTAAGTACGCAGGATATTTGAGTATCATCCTACCCGGGTTTCATCCCTTTAGACACAAGGTCGCTGGAACACGCCTTTTTGAAAATTCAAATCCTTCATAAGCCTTTAGAAAGCAAAACTGTCATATATATACCTGATCCGACCCCAGTCAACAACAAGTTGGCCTGAAGGGAAAAAAGAAGTTGTCCAGGAATGCACACAAAGGAGGGAAATAAAATTCAAAATTTTAAAATTTATTTAATACTT
>MU225226.1:958778-971040 GCA_018584345.1 Thuja plicata
TTTTGTTTAACACTCTCGGTTTTTGTTTCCTCTCCGTGTGAGGCATGCCTCCGGAGTTGTGATACTTGAGACCTTTTCGTACTGTTATTCCTTTTGATATCTCTATAATCAATATAAAAAAAAAAAAAATCATTTACTTTAATTTAAAATAATTTTGATTTATTAGACTATTGTGATTTTATATAAGTTGACATGCATTTTATAATTTAATTTTGAAATAAAATTCAAGTTGATACTTTTTCAATTAGGAGTTGTGGATTGAAAGGTATCTATTCTATAAAAGTCTTCTAGATATATCTTAAACCTCATCTCTTATGATGTTGAGGGCTTGATCTTCAATTTGAAATTTTTAAACAGTTCTACTTTAGATTTATTTTGCATTGATTTATATTCGTGATGTTAAAAATAAATTATTTACTTTCACTCTTTATTTTTATATTGTATATTGTGAATATTTTATATTATCTATTGTCATGTTTAAAATATGTTTTTGATAATAAAGCAGCCAAAACAAGGGGGCTAATGTTTAAAATGTGTTATTTTAATACATTATTATGATTAATGTGGTACTTGTATTAACTTGAGATTCATATATAAACTTTTTAAACTAATATTACATTTTAATAAAAAGATTCTTATATTAAAGATTTCTTTTTCTTTTTCTAGGTTTAAAAAGCAGGTGTGGTTTTAATTCAACTAAGGGATGTAGACATGTGTTTTTGACATGTTTTCTAGAATTTGAATTTAATCATGTACTTAAGGCAACTCAAACCATACTAGTCAATATGTTTTGAAATTTGCATCAAAAGGTTTAGATTATACAATTAAGACATGTATAAATGGACATCGCCCCTAGGTCATCAATCATCAAACATGAACTCATTGTCTAAATCCATCATTAGAACAACCCATCCACACTTACCTATCATAAGTGTCACTTAGCACTCTATAATCAATCTTTTATATTAGTAACATTAGCCCTTGCATCAACAAATGTTAAATCTTAGTTCTTGCATTAGGTCAATATAGTGTTTATTAGATTAATTCTCAAGTCTTAAGCATTTAGCATCATCATGTATGTACAACATTATTAGTTTGATTAGTTTATCATTGCCTTCCAACTTTTTTGAAATCATTAAATCAAGCAATAAAGTTTAACTAGAATTGAGGGAATCTCAAATATTCCTCATTGCCATAACAAGTTACAATTGTGTACTTCAATACCAACAAATTTTAATTGTGGATGTAAAATTAAGTAAAAAATTATTATGGACACTAAATTTTGAAGAATCACAATGTCAGATACACACAAAAAGTTTGAATCCACAAATACTAGGTTAGAAATGCAAATATATGCATGGTCTACCCAACTACATGTGTAGTTTTACAAAGCATAGTCTTCTTAGTCTATTTGTCTCAAGTCTAGTATCGGAATTCAAGTAACTATCATTTGTCACTTACTTAAATTAGTCTCCTCGTCATCAACATTAAGATATAAGTTTTTTAATATAATATTTTATTATTATTTCAATTTTGATCAATGTGTTTTTCTAGACTTAACTCATATGTCTAGGCTAATTATTAAATTAATTATATATTTAGTTTTAATACCTACATATTTATATAGTTTCTATATTTCCCTGCAATAATACATTTTATGAGTGATTGTTTATAAGAACCTTGTGATTATGATCATAAATGGTTTTTTTTCATTACATATGATTCTTATTTATAAGTGTATCTTAAAACCAATCTTAATTAACCTATATTTTATTAAATCGTTTGATTGTTTAAAATATATTTATCTCTTGTGATCATAATATGCCACTTAGAACTCATTACATATAGATGAATGATCACATTGATGAAGCACTAGAAGTTTTGGTGTAGAGAGATTACTCATTCTAGCACTCGTGTACTTGAAAAGTGTCGAGAAACAATGCGAAGAAAGCTTGCTATATTAAAATTCTTATGTGATTAAAAATCTAAAAAAGATTACCAAATATGAAAATAAATTTGAAATAAACATGTGATTGCACAATTCAACCACGGGATCTTCACTGAAGGGGCAATACAATGTCATGTGCATTCATATTGGGGGGTTTAAAATGGGCAAAAAGAGGGGCAATATATTGCCTAAATAGGCGGGTGGGTTGTGTATGCGTGAATATGGGCAAGTACCTACAAGCTACACAAAAAACACACACTTCAATAAAGTCTTTACGTGGTTAGTGGGTTAGACAATACGAAATCGAAATAAACCACTACACTAACCGACAATGACCCATTTCCTTCTAGTAGGCAGGAGTATGAGCTTTCTCTCAGGTCATCGTAAGCTCAGTGACTACACCAATAACCTAAATGAAGGATTTTAAAGCTATGATTAGATGATCTAAGATGATAATGCAAAATGCATATTTGTGGTTAATCCAATCTAATTAGGATTCAGTTTTAAAGCACCAAATTGAAGTGTTTAATATTCATTTTAAAACCCAAATTCAAAATGTGCTCTAAATTAGGTTTGCATGCTTAAAATAAATTAACAATAAAAGCTAAGATGATTAAAATAAAGCTAAAATGCAAAATGCAACATAATAACAATAATAAAAGTTAGGATCCCTGTGAAGGAAAAGAGTTTCTCTTTTTTAGAATTCTCTCTCGAATCGACGGTCAAGATCGAAAGAAAAGAGTGGCTCATATTTGATTAAAGAAGTACAATCCATGTGCAAGCAATGTGATTGGTCGAGAGAGTCAGTTGATTACTCTGACTGATCAGTCTTTCTGGAAACTTCCATATTTAGTTCTTAGTTAACTTCAAAATGTTTCCAAGATGATAAACAGTAGAGAATCAGTTAACTAAGTGGAACTGGATTGTTTCCAAAATGATAAATCAGTTAACTATATTTGATGATGTCATATGCATTTTTAATAATTTAATTGATTTTGAATGCATATTTGTTTTTATAATTAATTTAATTCCCTTTTTATTTAATTGGCAATTTAGCAATTTTATTTAATTAATGTATCAAAATATTAATTAAATAATTAGTATATAGTTTATTTGCCAATGTAATATGATTTTAGGGATTAATTAATTAATCAAGTAAGATGATCGATTAGGACCTAGGGTTTAGGTCAGATCAGTTTGAATTTGATGAATTACATGTTTGATTTAGGACTTAGAATAATCAAGATTAAGGTTTCTTGATTAATTGTTGAGATTGGGGGTCTAGGGTTTAGATGACCATTTTTAGGTGATTACAGGTTGAGGTGGGGGTGGGGGTTTATGTAGGAAAAAAGNATTGGAGGGGGTGACAAAAAGGGAGTTTGGAGCAATATTTTTTGAAAATAGGGGGATTCTTTAGTATGTCACGAACACACATGTTGTGATTTAGGTTCACTAAGTGAAGCCCTTGTGCATTCAACATGAATACACAATCATCATACCAAAAGAGATGTCAGATTTACCCACATAAACCCTATCAATAAAAAAATCCATAGAGAAGGAGGGAAAATATATTATGAATCTTCAAAAGAGAGACTACAATAATAATACACTTCACTTATTCAACTAAACTCATAACTACTTGGAAGCCTCAAAGAAACTTATGATAAAACAGCTAAGTCTTGGTTCAACTATAATGTCCCCACCGAGGAACCCTCGGCTCAATGACAAATTATACACTAAAACATACATAATATTTTTTTTTTACAGTAATGTACTATGTTAGATTAAACAACATTTTATAATCCCATTGATTTATTATCTAAAATAGAAAGTAGGAGTCCACAAATATTATTATCATTGCATACCTAAGTTTTGCTTCCTTGTTTCTTCACCATGACCTAGTACCTATATCTATACACATGTCTTTACAACTAGAAGAACGTCATAAGAGACATGAAACATTATATACATGATAATAAATACAACCTTTCGTATAAGCTTATCTAGAAGAATTATCAACATCAACAAACAAATCCTAAGGGGTCGAACCGAAGCCTTGAGGGCTCGTCAATGATGGCCTTGCTTATGTCATGCACAAAGACTCCATAGTTTGACTCTTTAATCATGAAGCATATCATATTGGTTCACCATGGTAGGGTACAAAATGAAAATATGTTTATTCATATATGATTTAAATTATAGAAGCGGGTACGCGACCCTTTCTAGGGTAGAGTCCCCAAACAATTTCACCATCAACTACCACTTGCTTAGGTGAAACATGGATGATGTCCTAGACATAATTGGAGATTAGATACCGATTTCAAAAATTTGGAGAATAATTTCTACACATACTATAATAGTACTAATGCCATTCACAATAAAAATTATCACTTATTCACATATATGATTGGTCAATCTTTTCAAGATGCAACTAGGTGTAGGAATGCAACTTAACACTTTATTATATTAATGTCACATATTCATTAATCAAAATGTGACAAGTCTTGATCTTTAAACAATTATCCAAAATAATCTTTGTAACTTAATGGCTATTTCACAAACATTCATTACTTCTTCCAAGTAAATGTTTTCTTAATTAAATTACTGAAAATGACTATCCTTCTCTATTTATACCTTCTCATTGGTTTATTGCTACTTTTAATAAAAACGCAGTACTTAAAATATTAATCATTAAAGGAAAATTCAATGCCTATCTCTTGGTCATCCATATCAGGTATATCTAAGTACATAACTTCCTGCTAGAAGAAAATAGCTATAAGAAGGCTTATAATAGGTCTTTTTAATTTTTCCAAATTTATCTATTAAATTGGATGCAAGCTTAATTAAATAATAACTTTTATAAAAGGCACTAAGACATCTAGTCTTCTAATCAAATAGTTATATTCATCATATAAATAAAATAAAACAAAATTAGGAATACATTAATGTTTCCACAATCACTCGATATATTCATTCTTTGGTCAATCTTGACTATAGGCATTAATATTAGAATCATCATGTTAAGTGGTCAATTTAAGCTATATAATGAAATCTATTCTAAACCTAGTAATTAAATAAAGTGTTTAACTCCATAGTGTGACTTACATAGGTCTAGGGTTCATTAGGGTTCCACTAACTACTAAATCATTTAACAAGCTCATTATGGAGTAAATGTCAAATAGTGACAACTCTCTTCACCAAGCCCTATGTAAGCCAATATACTAGACAAGAGGTTTTGGGATCAAATGCCCTTCTAAAAGAAATTACTTAATATAATTATGATGAACTATAATTGATTGAATGTTTGAAGATGTTAAGTTGATGATCACCAAGCTACCAAAATTTAATGCAATACATTAAATCAGTTAATGTATTGTATTTTCATTGATGTCAACTTGATATAATCTAATTGGTTATATACATAGTGTCAAAGACTTCAGAGAATAAGAAAGATAAAGGTTATGCTTTCAGTAATGCATAAAAGATCAGTATTCACTAAGTGACAACAAACACCGACGGGAAGTGCACCCCGACGGACAGAGAAACCCGAGAAGAAAGTCACAGTGATACCCAAGAAAGAAACCCGAGAAAGCATTAACGACGAGTAGAATCACAAGCATTACCGATGAGCAGAATCACAAGCATTATCGACGGATAGAAATATAGTGTTACCCGACGGACAGACAACCCCAACGGAGATTCCTGAGGAGAACTGAAGTGTTGACCAAAGCTAACAAAGAGTTAAACACCGAAAAGAACTGAAGTTCAGAAATGACAAAAAACTTAGCTGGCAATAGCTAAAGAATGATTTAACTAGTTGTTAATATTGTTTTCATCGACAAGTTAAAAGCCAGAGATAAGTGAAATATTTAAATTTGTTTTATTCTAGTTGTCAAAGAGAAAACTACGTGATAAAACTGAAGTAAAGTTTTAAAGCAAGATTGGCTAGAATTGTAGATCACACGACCAAGAACAAGAAAATCAAGAACTTAGAAATGGTGAAATCATGTCTATAAAGAGACAAGCTAATTCATTGTGAATTAGGGGTGAATAGAGAAAGAAGATGTTGAAGAGAAACTGATGAAGAAAGAAGTCTTGAATCAGACCTGATCATTCAAGCTGAAGAACAGAGCTAATTTTGCGAACACCGAGCAATAGAGAAGCACAACATCACCAAGAAAAAAGAAGTGGAGCAAAGGTATTGAAAATATACATTGATCAGAAAGGTATTATGAGCTTAAAATAGATTTGAAAATCTGCAAAGTATTGTTGTATATGTGAACAAATCATTTACTGTTTCAATTTAACCATTGGATCAGAAAGTCTCTTAACCGAGCGGGACTTAAAAATATTTTCTATATTGAGATACATCCTAAGGAGTATAAAAAATTTTGGTCATGAAGATAGCATGAGATGCCAGATACCATTTGACAAACTACATTGGGTTTGGTCATAAAAGGTAGCATATAGATGCCAGATATCAAGTGACAAACTATTCTATTTAAATCGTCTAACAAGGTCACACATAATAGTGCGTTTGTAACCTTTAACAGGGTTGGCTCTTCACCGAGCTCACTTCAGAAGAGTGATAATTTTGGGTTACCGGTCCCAAGTGGTTTTTCCCTCAACAAGGTTTCCACGTTAAAAATCCATGTGTCAATGTGTTTATGAGTCATTACTTTAGTGTTTTGCATTACACATAACTAATCTGGATTGATCGGTATACACTAGGAAATTTACTGCATTTCGGTAAATGAAAGACTACTAATCGGTAAACAATAAGGATAAGGTTTAATATTGAAGTCTGAGCAGTAGTTATTTGTTGAGATTATTTGAAGGCATTCATCTGTAGGACTGAAGATAACTAGAGGCTTATAATTGTGGTAATAAGTTTTTGGGTTAAATTATTGGAATATTTTTTAGGCCATTGATTCACCCCTCCACCCCCCCCCCCAGAGTTATTCTAACAAATTCTTTTTATATTTGTTCACCAATGATTACATTCTAATAAAAATTCATCCCTTTTAATGAGGCAAAAAGGTTTGGGATAATTTGAATTAGTCTCTCTCTTCACAATGACTTCATGCGATATATTTGGTAATTTGTTAAGTGGGGTTGGCTTAAAAATACATTCAAGTCTTAAATCATACTAATAAGTGAGTCAAGTGTGGTTTTGAACAAGCAATCTACACAAGTCAAATTCCAACCATTATGTCTCATTTAGACTATGAAGATATTATTCTTTTAACAAGTTTTCTATATATAAAAATATCATAATAATAAATAAAATATTTGATTTAGAGGTGTGCTAAAAGAGAGATAAGGAATCCGCACTAGAATAACTTTGACAACCTCAGGCTTAATTTATGAGGAATATGATTTTTAAGAAAACTTGTACCTAAAATGATAGGCAAGGCTATTTGTTTTATTCAAATCAAATATCCCTCACGTATTTTCAAGAGCTCTCTAATTCATATAATATGCCTAAATTAATAACATGAAATTCAGTCAATAGAACATCATATCCTCTCAAAATATATACACTCAGTCCGATTTCAATGAAGTTCTGCAGTTAGTAAATTATAATGCATAAACACCTTGTATAATTAAGCTATCAATTCTTATTTCCATCTATCCAACATTAGTCCATCAAAAATGTGACATAAGTTTTCTAATGTCTAATATGGTGATTGCAAGACACATCCAACTTATAAGGAATTTAAAAGGAAGACATTCAAGCAAGAAAATCTTCAAGTGTAAAGAAAAATTCCAGCCTTTTGGATTTTTCGTTTGGATGCATGTCTAATGGATTGTGCTTATCGTTTATTAGTACATCGATGGCAGTTTCCTTGATAGTTGGGTAATGATGTTTCTGGGTGGTTACCTTTTTAGCGCGCAAATTTGATCTAGGGAATATTTTCTAGTTATGATTGGATTTATAGGGGTAGTTTTTTTTCCTTTAAGGAGGTTGGAATTTTGGTATTATCAGATGTAGAATGGTAATTTTTACCAAAAAAACTATTAGTTTCTTGATATTATTATGAGATACTTACTTGCAAATTTTATCTCTATTACATTCATGTTAATTGAAAGTTTGGTTAATAGTGAATATACTTGAAATCTATGTAATTTTTGAGTAGTAGTTATCTCATAAGACTCTAGCATTTATGCATGAGGTTACTTTTAGTGATGGACCATGTTAAATACTCTTATAGTTAAAATTAATTTAATATCAAAAAGTGTTCTATGTTTGCGATGGTGTCAAGAGAAAATAGATGGATAGGATATCATTGAATGCATTTACTATTTCCCAACTTTTATAGATGTGCCCATGAAATGATATTATTATTTTAACTTGTGTCTAGGATCTGGTTATTTTGTTCTCATTTTCAACAATGAAGGGATTGTGATATACTATACCGAATTGTGAGATAGAGCTTGCATTTTGATAGGTATGGTCTGAATATTTTCAATGATGAAATGATTTTGAGTTAATAGTGAAATAATTCAACGCATTGCCTTAGTTTAGTTTCAATTTAGTATTCTCTTGTTTTCACCCCCCTTGTTCATGAAGAGATGACTTCTCAATCTCGAAGGTTGTTTCAAATGGTAGCATTTTGGTCCCACGTCATTAGAACTTCCCATAAGATTTGTTACCTTTTCTGGGTTACAAAATTTAGGATCAAAAGTTCTTTTTTTCAACATGCCCGATGGGAGAAACCACCTTTGAACCTGATAAGATATACGTACATGAGCCACAAGCCAGTCATAAGATCTCAATCCTCTTTTTATTCAGGGTTATTGATCTCTCCCTTGGTCTCTATAACCAAACCATGAAGCAAAGCCACTCCACTAGGTGCATTAACAACACCACCCCTAGCAGCAGTCCCAATGGCCCGAAACTGTCACTTGGGATAGTGGGAGCTCCCTCTCATTCCACCAACTGCAAATGTGAATTGGGATGCCATTCCTACTAGCAGTTTGAAGGCCTTACAGAAATTTACTGGCGAAGATGAAAAAAACCCATTGAACACATGACAAATGTAGTAAATATTTGTACAGTACATAATATCACGCAACAAAATGTAGCCTTGAGGTTGCTAGTTGCACCTTTTAACAAAATTTTCCCTGTAAGCTCCAGATTAGACCCAAAGCAAGACCTTCACTAGCTCTGTCGCTACTCCCCAGTCCATGTATAACTACCTGAATGCTCAGATACCAGAGGTGGCTTCTACTTCTTTATTAGCACAAATGAACAAAATGAGAAGCTTATTGAGAAAAATTTCAAATGAGCTCACAATTTTGAAAAGGTAAAAAGGTATACATCAACAACCCTCATATTAGAATTATCAGAATCACCAAAATGAGAGGGCCCCATATCAAGAAAACCAATATCAAAGTTGTAATAGAAATAATCAAGGGAATAACAACCAAAACAAAAATGAACAAGGTCAGGTTTATAAGCAACTAATAATTGTTCCTCCTTCAATTCCACCATTGCAATCTATTCTGCCTAATTTTAACATAGAATTGGTGGCCACCCAAAATAATTTTGCTGAAGATCTGAATGCATGGTGTTTTCCATGCAATGATGCCCATATGCCTTGAAATTGTCTAAGAGGAAATTTACAATAGCTGATAGAAGAACAAAGGAGCCAAGGAATGACCCCTGATGTTGGTGTCTACAACTATTCCTCTCTAGAAATTGAGAATTCTATGTTAACAACTCAGATGTAGGGAATGTCACTCGAGCAGGAGTAAAAAATCCCTCTTGATCATGCTTTGTTTTCCTGAATGGGGAAAAATGATGATGTTGTGTTTACAAATCAGGCATCCACTTCTAAGATTCCCTAGGTACAATTAAATAACAATACTCGTTTGAAGTGAATATTCACTAGAGAATTAATTCCACCAGTCTTACTGGACAAAGTTGTTCAACTACTATGTCCAAGATTTTAAATGAGAAAAAATGTTGCTCCAGAGGTTCAGGCACAACCAGTCTAACACCCAAGGGAATCTTTTTTGTGGAAGCCAAAAGATCCTATGGTTCCTTTGGAAACAAAGGTGGACCAAGTAGAACAATTAAAGAAAGCTATTGCAAACATATCCATCTAGGATATACTTTCAATTCCATAATATAAGCAGCTACTAAATGAAGCTCTTGATAATCAAAATAGATAAGCGAGGGTTGGCGTCATTGCTGAGAAAGAAAAGCTAAAAGGGAAGGCACCTGTTATAACACTAGAGGCCCCACAAATCCAGCAGTCAATTGTGTTGGTCAACATAAATGGCACAATAAAAGAAAAGGAAATAGGTAAATCGAAACCCATGCCCTTGTTTTTAACCTTGATAGTGAGTGATAAATTGTTGTATAACTCAATGATAGATTCAATAGGTAGTAGCATCGTCATGCTTAAACAAATAGTAGAGGCCCTACATGTAGAATACAAGCCTTTTGATAGGGGTATCATTCAATTAGATGGGAAGGTAGTCCAATATATAGGAGCAATAAAAGAGCTTCCCTTAACCCTCTTTTCTTGCCTAAATATTACAATCTCGCAAGAAACCATAGTTATTGACATTCCCCGTATTTTTGGTATTACCTTTCTAGAGATTTTATTGCCAAAATAAGAGGTTATTGTTGGATAGTGGCCTGATGAGTATAGCACAGATGTTGTCATTTATGGAATGGTTTCTTGGAGTATAATCTAATTTTGGATATTTTGATTGGAAAAATGACTAAGTCCAGAAAGTAGTTGACAGGGTACAGTTACACAGTTTTGCCTAGCGAGCATAGTATGTGATGAATTAAGTCATGCAAGCTTAGAGGATTGTATTATGGGATGTAGTAGATCTTCAGTTAAGGTTTCTTGTATTTTTGAGTTGACTAGAGATAGTTACAGCTTGATGAGGTTACACAAAGACAATGCAGCAGTGTAACATGACAAATGAGTGGTCGCGATGTATAAGGGAGAAAATGTGGATTCCATAAGTGCTACCTTGGATTTGGTTTGGGTCCTACCCTACCTTTGTGGATATATGATCGCCGACTGGAAAGGTTATGAGATCAAGTATATATGTGAAGATGTTTTGAAATGCGAAGATGTGTGTGGAAAAGATTGATGCATTGTGATGTCAAAATTAGACAGAAGATGATGCAAGCTATAACTGGGACTATTTAAGCATAGATGATGCTTGTATAATTCACTTTTGATAAATCATTGTAAAGACAATTTTGCATTATAAGAGAAGTGAGCTCCTTGTATTACCCCTAACAGGGTTTCTATCCTTTAATAGGGATATGTACTAAATGTAATATTCAGCTTCTAACAGGGCTAGGTCTCCTAACATGGACATTATACTCTTTGTGCATTATTTGTGGGTATCATCTCCACCGGGATTTTCCCTAAGCCAAGGTTTCCTCATTAACAAATCATGGTGTTATGAGTTGTTTAATTTATGTGTATGTTCTTCTTATTTCAACAATTACTTGGTTAAGTTTGAATTTGTTAAGCTTGATAATAAAGTGTTGTAATACTGATTCACCCCCCTCTCTGTATTAATTAATCCTAACAATTGGTATCAGAACCTGTGGCCCTTGGAGAGAAAGCCTAATAGCTTGAGGGAGATCCATATGGATTCAAGTAGTTTCGAGGAAAACTTTGAGGCAACACTTGAAGAGCTTGATAAGGAAAAAGCTGATAATGCTGAATTGAAATTCAAATTGAGAAGAGCTGGGGATTTCATAAAGAATCTTAAGGAACAACTTGAAATTTCCAGGATCCAAAGGAAAGATCTTATGGAAAAGATACAAGAGGAATATTAAAATGATCCATATGATCAAATTAAACAGCTTGAACAAGACAAAGAAGCATTGAAACATGAATGTGAAGTTACTACTATTCAGATGGCTAAATAAATTCAACAAGAGAAAGATGGAAAGTCTAGAATTCAAGAGATCTTGAAGCATGCAAATGTATATATGGGAAAGATACAATTTGAAATTGATGATTACATAATCAAGTATCAGGAATTAGAGAAACATAACCACATCATTAAGGGAGAACTTGTTGAAGAAAACTATCACATCGAAAAAATTCATGCAAGCAATGACAATATTGATGAACATAAAGAAAGACAAAAACCTAAAGGTGACATGATAGGAATTGGTTTTGATAAAATAGAATGCTCTAAATCTCAAGAAATATAGTCTAAAGGTAAAATAGATGTGAAACCTAATTAGAAAGAAGATTCTATACATCAAGAGGAACCTAGAGAAAATATCAGACCTTTCAGATGAAGATACTTTGGATG
>MU225226.1:1000438-1016885 GCA_018584345.1 Thuja plicata
CAATCCACCAATTAATACTCCTCAGATTATTAAGTCCCTACAAGATGTATGCCTTTGAAATACTTGAAATAAATAACTGTCTGTCGGTTTACCTTGTCTGTCCTTCTTCTCTTTGATAACCGATAATCAGTAAAACTTCTTTACCGATACTCAGTAAATATGCAGAGTATACCAGTCAATCTATAGATGCATATGTGAAATGTAAAATAATAAACTAATAAACCATACACACATAACACAAGGATTTTAACATGGAAACCCTATTAAGGGAAAAACCAGTGGGACCGGTACCCCAAATTTTCACTCTTCTGAAGTGAGCCCTGTTAGGAGCCAACCCTATTAAAGGTTACAAACACACTGTTAAGTGCGACCTTGTTAGAGGATTTTTATACATAGGTTGTCACTAAGTATCTGGCATCTATGCTACCTTCCTTGAATCAGTCTCATGACTATCAATAGGCTTTATGCTGATCTTACTACCATCCTTGAATCAACCTCCTTCTTAGTCTGTCAATAGGCTTTAGGTAAGACCAATGCTACTATCATGAGTCAACCTTCTAGTAATCTATTAGGATATACCTCAATTACAAAAAGACTATTAAGTCCTGCTCTGTTAAGAGACTTAATGCTTCAATGGTTAAACTGAAACATAATGACCTGTTTCTAATGCAACTTTGAATTGCAGATATTTAGATCTATTTACATACAATACCTTTATGATCAATGTATCAATTCCATTCCTTTGTTCTTCATTCTTTCTACTCTGTGATGCTGTGCTTCACTATGTATTGGTGTCTGCAGAATTCTTTAGCTCTTCCTTAGCTTGATTGATCAGGACTGTATGAAGTTTAACCTTCATCAGTTTCTCTTCAACATCTTCTATCAAATCACTCCCCCGTGTATCTGAGTGCTTACGAAATTGAATTATGCTTGTCCCTTATATAGACATAATATTCCTTTATTCTTGGTTCTTGATTCTTGGCATGAAAAACAATCCATCCAAATTGATTTACGACTGTAACTCTTGATTTATCTCGTAGTTATCTTCTTGCCAACTGTATAAATCATCTTTAAATAACTTACTTAACTGTGGTCGAATAAAATAAATAAAAAAACCAATTAAGTCTATCTTTAAGCTCTGCCAGCTAGATATTTTGTCATTTTCTAATCTCTCTGTTCTGTCACTCAATTCTGCAGTTCATCGTCGGTGACAACTGCTAGTTCCGTTGGTACAACTTCAGTTAGCTTTGGGATCTCCGTTCATCGGGCATCATTGGATCTTGCTCATCGGGCAACACTATTTTTCGCTCGTCGGGCATCCTGTGATTTTGCTTCATTAGGCAACATTATCTTCTGCTCGTTGGGCATCACTGTGACTATATCTCTGTATTTACCGATGGTGTGCATTCCGCCGGTGTAGTCTGTCACTTGGTAAATACTTGACTTTTATGCATTGCTGAAAGCATAACCTATGTTCTATTGATTCTCTAAAGTCTTTGACATTATGTATATGACCATACAAAAGATATCAAGTTGACATCAATGAAAATACAAACCATTAACTGATTTAATGTCTTGTATCATCTTCAACTTAATATTGTCAAACATTCAGTTAGTTACATGTCATCAAAATCAAACCCTTTACAGGTCAATGATTGGAAAGCTGCAATATGTTGTGCACAACAAACCTGATATTGCATTGGCTATTGGTATTGTTGCAATATTTTCTTCCAATCCCAAGGAAACTCATATGATGGCAGTAAAAAGAATTCTGAGATATTTGAAAGGAACAAATGATTATGGTCTGTATTACAAAAAGAATGACAAGTTTGAACTCAGAGTCTATACTGATTCTGATTGGGCTGGAAATTTGGATGATAGAAAAAGCACCACAAGTGGCACATTTCTTTTAGGAAAAAGATTGGTTTCATGGACAAGCAAGAAATATAATTGTACCTCACAATCTACAGCTAAAGCTGAGTATGTGGCAGCATGAGTTAATTGTTCTAATATTGTGTGGATACTACTGAAAGGTATGAAAGAAGAAATCATAGCACAATTTTTATATATTGTGATAACATGAGTGCCATTAATATTTCTAAGAACCCTATGATTCACTCTAAAACAAAGCATATAGCTATCAAGTATCATTACTTGAGGGAGCTAGTTCAGAGGAAGGAAGTGAGACTGGAATATGTGAATACTAAGGAACAGTTAGTAGACATATTTACAAAGGCGCTACCCAAGGATGCTCATGAGTATCTATGAGGTAAATTAGGGGTGATTCCCCTAACTGAGACTAATTAGTTCAAATTGGTATTGTTGCATCAAATTTTATATACAGAGCTTAGAATAGAAGAATCTGCATGATGAAGATGTAAACGTCTTTGGCATTGTTGTCAAAGAGGGAGAGTTTATTGAAAAGGGGAGAGTTTACTATACTTAGAGATAAAGGGAGAGTTTACTGAAAGAGGGAGTCTACAGATGAACATAGGATATAAAGATTTCAGTGTGATTACAGACACAGAGGGAGAAATGTTTTACAAGATGAGAATCAGAATGAAGCTAAAGACATTAATGAAGATTTGTTCATATCAAGGAACACATGCAAACTTTTTGGATTGTATGGTAACTATGTTTGGAAAATTATTGTTTTAAAGTTTAGTGTTGCCATCAATGCCAAAGATGAAGATTGTTGGAAAGATACAATGGAAACAATTGTTGTTTTTTCATTGATGTCAAACCTTAACTGGTGAGGCTATTGCTATCTGTTTGAGTACCGTATCTATTGATTGATGAAGAAGAAGGATAAAAAGAAGAACAAGTGAAATGGTTGAGTTATGGGAAATCACAAGGGTACTTGATCAGTTGGCACATTAGAAAAGTAATGTGTTGTTTATCTTTTGATGACAGTTTACTGAGAACAGTTTATGTCGAGCGAAGTTTGTGATGACCGAGAGGAAGAACATAGTGTTGGCCGAGAAACAGTATTTTGGTAATTGTTGAGATTTGAGATCTCTGGCCAACATAGTTGATTTTATTGGGATATGTAAAGTTAATTGAGGATAAGCACAATTGGTCCACACTATTTAAATGCACCGGTAACTGTAATTAATGCATGAATCAAAGATTTAATTAGTGATTTCTTTGGAGAAGTAAATTAAATGTAAAGATGGAAAGATCCATTGGATCTGACCTAACCTAAGATCTACCATCTTAATTAAGCAGAAAATATTTATTTTACCTAGATGAAGAGGTATAAGATAACCTCAAGGGGTTATTCATAAAGGTATGATGTGTATGCAAGAGGATTGCATAGTTAATTGACTGATTGGCATGATCTAGTAGAGAAGGCTAAGCAGAGAAGAAGAGAGCTGCGAGAGTGATTGCTTGACAGATTTCCAAGCAGATCTAGAGGTTGAAAAGATAATGGAGGCCACTCAGTGAATTAGCATTAGAGATGAATTGGATCTGAATTTGCAAAGTAAGTTGTATGTATCAGATCACACCTGCTGATTACTTTTTAACCATTGTATCAGTCAAAATCCTTTAACCAGGTTGACCTAACAGTCATTGTATAAATCCTTTGAGCAAGGTGACATTCATGTGGAATGTTCTAATTCCTCTAACAAGGAAACTCTTGGTAGGGTGATTAAATCCTTTAACCAGGTCACATTTAGCAATGTGTTTTGTAACCTTTAACAGGGTTGGCTCCTAATAGAGGTCACTCCAGAAGAGTGAAAAATTGAAAGCATGTTATTGGTGGTTTTTACCAAATTGGGTTTCCATGTTAAATACTGGTGTAAACTTGTGTGAATGTTTATATTGTATTTTACTGTTAAGTTTTTGCAAGCTGATTACATTTGAACAGTAAACTGTATATGTATGTTGTTGATTTATGCTATTGCTGCCAAGCATATCTGAGTTGTTCAAAGTGGTATAAAGTTTAAATTGGTATATTTAGACCTAAGGATAATTTTTTCACCCCCCCTCTCAGTTATTCTAAATTCATTCTAACAATTGGATGACTTGGTGAAGGATTGTGGGTCCTCCATACAATTTATTACAAAGATGGATAAAGAGGTATCCAGGTTAGTGGAAAAAATTAGTGTGCTTGAAACTGAGAATTCAAGAGTGTTGGGGAGATTTGTTATGTTGAGGAGTATGATTAATCCTAAACTATCAATTCTGGAGAAACACCTTAAGGACATGGAGATATAAAATAAGTCCCTTGATGAAGCTTTTCCCACAGTATTGAAGGATAGAAAGATATCATCCTTTGCTTTGAATGGCCTTGTTCATGTTGGTTGGACCTTGGAGAAGACATGAAAAGCAAATACACAGATCTTGGAAACCTCTTTTCAAGATATTCTTCATATGGTATGAGTTTTTAATTGGTGATATGCTCTATAATTTTGATGAGTATGTATTTAATTTATTGAGTATACCTTTGTCATTGATGTCAAAGGGGGAGTAATAAGTGTAGTATGAAAAATGTAGAGTCAGTAGTTTGGCATTTGACACTTAGTCATTTTTTACTAAGTGTTTCGTTAATGCCAAAGGGGGAGATTGTTGGCAAGTGGACTGATGAGTATAGAAAAAAGGTTTTCATTTATGGAAACACTACTTATTGGCATGGTCACTTGGAATACTATCCAGTTTTGGATATTCTTATTAGAAAGATGACTAAGTCTAGAAAGCAGTTGACAGGGTATAGTTACACAGTTTTACCTGACGAGCATAGTATGTGTCAACTTAAGTCATGCAAGATTAGAGGAATATATTATGGGATTTAGTAGACCTTTTGTTAAGTTTTCTTGTATTTTGGACTTGACTAGAGAGAGTTACAACTTGATGAGGTTATGCGAAGATAATGTAACAGTGTAACAAGGCAGATGACTGGTCATGAAATTTAAGGGAGCAAAATGTGGATTCCAGATTTGCTAGCTTGGATTTCATTTGGGTCCTACCCTACCTTTGTGTATGTATGATCACCAAATATGTATTTTTTATTTGATTATGTGGTGGACATGTTTTGTGATGTATTTTTGAGCCGACTGGAAAGGTTATGAGTTCGAGTATATATGTGAAGATGTTTTGAGATGCGAAGATGTGTGTGGGGAAGATAGATGCATTATGATGTTAGAATCAAACAGAGGATGATGCAAGCTATAAATGGGACTATGTAATCATAACATATGATTTTACAATTCACTTATGATAAATCATTGTAAAGATAATTTTGCATTGTAAGAGAAGTGAGCTCCTTGTATTACCCCTAACAAGGTTTCTATCCTTTAACATGGATATGTGCTAAATGTAATATTCATCTCCTAAAAGGGATAGGTCTCCTAATAGGGACATTATACTCTTAGTGCATTATTTTTGGGTATCATCCCCACAAGGGTTCTCCCTTGGTGAGGGTTTCCTCATTAACAAATCACGGTGTTATGAGTTGTTTAATTTACGTGTATGTTTTTATTATTTTAGTAATTGCTTGGTTAAGTTTGAATTTGTTAAGTTTGATATTAAAGTGTTGTAATACTGATTCACCCCCCTCTTTGTATTACTTAATCCTAATAGTTATATGTCACTCGATTGGTCCCATCTAATCCTAAGAACCAAACATGGATCTAAGTGCAAAGTGTTGTTGAAACCCATGCAAAATACCCACGTGTTAGATGGACCTGTACTAAATTTTGACCCAACCCATACATCCATCTCCAATGAAGAGATGTATTGTATCAAAATGCTAGAAGACGAAGAAGTGATTGGTGTTAGGACTGAAGAAGAGGAGGTCTTTCTCAATAATTTTATTAAGAATGACCCTTTCAGGAAATTTCATGCCATCCAATTGGGCACTTATGTGATGTTTGATGAGGACCATCCCATGCCAAGAGTTACTGATAAAAAAGAGAAAGAAGACATCAATATTCAAGCATCTGAGTTATTCACCATATATTTTGATGGGGCAAGATGGAATATTGGTACATGCATCGACATTCACCTCACCTCTCCTTCAGGAGAGGAAGTAAAGAAGGCCTTCTAGTTTCAATTTATCTCTACCAATAATAAATCAGGGTATGAAGGGCCATTATGAGGATTAGATCTAGCTGAAAAGATGGGAATCAAACCTCTAAAAGTGTTTGGTAATTTTGAACTTATAGTGAGGCAAGTCCTTAATATTTATATGGACAAGAATCCTTAGATGAGGTCCTACCATCACAGAGTATGGGATAAGATTTAATTTTTTAATGCTTTCAACATTCAATTTCATCTGAAGAAAATAGAACACCGAGGCTGACTAGTTAGCTACAATTGGTTCCCAATTTGAACCTATTACCGACCTACTTACAAATAAGAATTCAATTCGAGTGATAGTTAGAACCTCTATACCAGATAATGACAACCATTGGCCAGTATTTGAAAATGACGAGAAAATTTCTCTATTCATCTAGTAGGCTGGAGAATTCATTAAACAAATGCAACCCAAGATTGAGGAAGAATATGAGGATCAGGTGATCCAACTAAGAGGAAATAAGATCCTTCAAGGCTTGATAACTTTGGAGAGTCTATTTGAATATAATGATGTGAGAATGGATAAAAAAAATTTCATTGTAAACAAAAAAGATTATGAAGATCAACACATTGGAGATGGCCAAAAATTGAAAGTGGGAAAGAAGATATCCATAATTGACGGAGAAAAACTCAAATCTATGTGTGAGAAGTATGGAGTCATAACATGGACCTACGATGATCTAAAAGGCTATAATAGGGATATTATCGAGCATATCATTGAGCTGGTGGAAGGGGAAAATCCATCAGGCATAAATAGAGGCTGATCAACCCTAAGATAGAAGCTTTGATGGTACAATAATTGACAAAATTGATTGATTCCAAGATCATCTATCTAATAAAGCATAACACGTAGGTGTCAAACCTGTTGCTTGTTCAAAAAAATAATGGTGACATTTGTCTTTTTGTGGATTTTAAAGATCTAAATAAGGCTTATTTGAAGGATCATCAACCCTTACCATCAATGGAGTAGTCTTTGGAGACTGTTGTTGGGTCAGAGACATTCTCTCTACTAGATGTATTTTCTAGATATAATAAAGTCTGGGTGGTAGAAGGTGACCTGCATAAGACAACATTCACTACCAAGTGGGGAACATTTGCCTACGCCAAGATGCCTTTTGGTATGTCCAATGCTGGAGAAACCTTCTAGAAGGCCATGGAGATAGCCTTCAAAATGTTAGTAAATTTGTTCATTCTAATTTATTTACATGATCTAACTATATTTTCAAAAATCAAGGAGGGTCATTTTCATCACCTTGAAAGGGTTTTTTAGAAATGTCAAGAGTTAAGGATCTCATTGAACACAAAGAAATGCCTATTCAAATTTCCGCAGGGAAAGCTCCTTGGACATATAGTTTCTAAAGAAGGATTTTCTATAGACCCCGAGCAGGTAAAATCTATCTTAGAACTTTCACTACTATTAAACAAGAAAGGAGTTCAATATTTCCTCGCTAGGATTAATTTAATTAGCAGGTTCATTTCTGATTTTGTTGGATTGTTGTGGCTAATCACTCTAATACTAAGGAAAAGAGAAAGTTTTCAAGTGGATGTTAGAATTAGAAGACAACAATCTAAGAGTTACATGAAAATATAACTAATAATGCAAAGGAATATAATATATATAAGTAGAACAAGAAGACACATATTTAATGTGGTTCACCCAATCTTGGGCTACATCCACCAAATAGAGAGTTTAATACTATTATTTAGTAATGTCAATTGATTACAACCTGTGATTCCTTGCATCTTAATACCATCGTAAATGCTACAATACTTCTTCAGTCTAACAAGCTATAACCCTAATATAGTTTTTCTAATAGAAAAACCCTTACCCTAAAACTTGCTTGACAAGTCAATCTAAGGAAATGCTTGACGATTCAACCTAGGAAAATGGTTGATGAGTACTTGTTTGATTAGTCACCACAAACCAACAATCTCCCACTTGGAGAATAATCAGGCTCCACACTAAACACTCTCCCACTTGGAGATTGATCCTATAGTAGTACTGCTACCTCTGTAGCTCCCACTTGAAAGAAACACCGTGGACTATGATGTTCTATTTTAATGTTTTAGTCATGGAGACCAATCGAAGCTGAAGAGGAGTTCAACTTCTCCCTCATCACTGCATTTGTAAACATATCCGTTGGATTTTCATCTGTATGCATCTTTTCCAACCTTAATCATCCATCATCCAATACCAACCAAATTAAGTGATACCTCAATTATATGTATTTTTTCTTTGAATGCAAAGTAGAATTATTTGCAAGATTAATGACACTCTGGCTATCCGTAAACAAAGAATTGTTAACTTGTATTTTGCCCAATTCTTCCCTGAAATATGACAATTATATCCTCTCCTTTCTTGCCTCTATTGTAGCTACGTATTCGACCTCTATGGTGGATAAATAAACCACCTTTTTCAACCTGGAGTTCCAACTCACCGATGTCCCACTAATAGTAAAAAATACCTTGTTGTACTCCACCTAGTATCAATGTCTCCTTCCAAATCTGAGTCAACATAGCCTCATAAATCAGTAATAGAGCTCCAAAAACATAAAAATTTGTTGTATGTACCTCTCAAGTATCCAAGAATCTATTTTACCACATTCCAATGCTCTACTCTAGGATGACTCATATACCTACTAACAACTCCTACTGCATGTGCAATATCAGGTTTAGTGCATATCATGAAATACATTAAATTCCTACAACTAAAGAATAGGGTACGTACCTTGGATATTTTTTCCTCCTCTTGTGTCTTTGGACACATCTCCTTATATAATTTCAGATGAATAGGAAAAGGTGTGCTGATAAATTTTGCATTCTCCATGGAGAATCTATGTAACACCTTTTCAACATAATCAACCTTAGATAGAGTCAATTTTTTTGCCTATCTCTGCAAATTTTCATACCAAGGATTTGTTTTTTTTCCCCTAAATCCTTCATAGAAAATGATTTTAATAATTGTTTTTCTAACTCTCTTATGTGATCCATGTTAGACCTAGCTACAAGCATGTCATCAACATATAAACATAAAATAATGTAGTTGTCATTATCCAACCTCTTAAAATAAATACAATGGTCAGAATTACACATGCTAAAGTATTTCTCAACCATAAAACTATCAAATTTTAATACCATTGTTGAGGTCCTTATTTCAATCCATATAAATGCTTCTTTAATCTACACACTAACTTCTCCTTACTTGTGACCTCAAATCCTTAGAGTTGTTCCATATATATCTCCTCCTCCAAATCACCATGGAGAAATGCAGTTTTTACATCTATCTATTCCAAATGAAAACCTTCAGTAGCCATAATACTTAAAAAAATACAAATAGAAGTCATCTTAACAACTAGAGAAAATAATTCAGAAAAATCAATGCCTTTTTCTCTGCAAATCCCTTTACAACTAACTTGTCTTTAAATCGTTTCTTACTTCCATCTTCCTCTTTCAACCTATAAAATCATTTGTTTTGTAAAACCTTTTTACTTGCAAGAAACTTGCATAATTCCCAACTCTGATTTTCCAGCAAGGAGTCCATTTCTTTTGTCATTCCATGCTTCCACTGAACCTTGGTATCCAAATGCATAGCTTCATCATAACATTCAGGTTCATGAACATTAGTCAATAAAATAGAATACAAAGAGGGAGAGAACTTGTTAGGAGGTCTACTTATCCTTTAAGATCATCTAACATTCACTGTAGTTTGTGGTATTTATTGTTTTTGTTGTTGTTGTGGATCATAAGGAACCACTGGAACATCATCTTTAGGAGTATCATCCAACACTACATAATCATTTTCTTTCTTCTCATGCTGCAACAACTCATCTTTGTACACCACTTTCTCATTGAATATGACATCCCTACTTCTCACAATTTTATGATTCTCAAAATCCCAAAGTCTATAGCCCAAATCATCAATGAAATATCCAACAAATACACATTTATTTGATTTAGCTTCCAAATTGGTTCTATTTGTAGAATCTATATGTGCAAATGCTTCACAACCGAAGGTTCTGAGAAAAGAATGACTCACCTTTCCTGTCCATGCTTCCTCTGCAATATCACAATCCAAATGAGTAGAGGGACCTCTATTAATTAAATAGACAAAAATATTTACAACCTCTTCCCACATGTTTAAGGGAAGCCCAACATGCAACCTCATAGTCCTTGCACACTCCATTATTGTCCTATTCATGCATTCAACCACTCCAATTTATTGTGGGGTCCTTGGAACTATTTTCTACCTACAAGTACCATTAGAGGAAAAATAATCTTCAAATTATTTTCTACAATACTCACCACCATTATCATATTTAAGACATTTTAGTCTTTTACCAGTCTCTTTCTCAACCAAGCTTTTCCATTTTTTGAAAGTTTCAAAAACATCAGATTTTTGCCTGAGGAAATAAATCCATACTTTCCTAGTTACATCATCAATAAATGTAACATAACATTGACAGACACCAAGGGAAGATACCTGAGCTAGTCCCCATACATCTGTATACACAAGCACTAATTTATCATCTTTGTTTTCCTTCCCACTCTTCAGAAAACCATCTTTTGTTTTCCATACACACAACTTTCATTGAAATCCATATTGACACAGTTTAGGCCTGGTAATACTTTCTTTGAATGAAGTAATTTTATACCTTTTCACTCATGTGCCCAAGTTTGTTGTGCCATAGTGTTGTTTCAGAATCCACATTGACCTTTTCATGTTCTACCTTCTCAACTGCTGCAACTATTCCTGAACATTAACATTTCTCTGCAAAAACTAAAGTAGAAGGAATAATATGACTTGTACAACTATATAAGGTTCCTACTTTCACACCTTTATCTACTACTAAGGAACCTTTTGAAACCTTCCAATTTTTGTCATTAAAAGTGACTATGCAACCTTCATCACCTAGTTGTCCTGCTGAAATTAAATTCCTACTCAACCTTGGAACGTGCCTTACCTCTTGTAGTATCCAATGATTCCAATTTTACAACTTAATCTTAATTCTTCCCTTTTCCAAAAATCTGACATGTTTCATTATCTCCCAAATAAACCACTCCAAAATCCCCTTGGATATAATCAAGAAAATAACCTCTATGAGGCATAGCATGAAATGAGGCCCCTGAATCTAGAACCCATAAATCATCAAACTTGTCAAGGGAAAGAAGAAAAACATCCTCTTCAAATTTATTACTTACCACATTTGCCTCCTCATTACCTTCTTGTTTGTCTCCTTCTTTATTCTTCTGAGACTAAAAATATTTCTTCCCATGACCTAGTTTTCCACAGTGCCAGTAACTGTTTGGTCGTCTGGATTGAGACCATTTTTCCTTTGATTTTCCTCATGGTTTCCCATGATTTCCAGAATTGCTTCCTCTCTCCTTTGATTTTCCTCCACTTTCTGCATTCAAAACACTACCTGATGTGGATCCACATGAGATTTTCCTACGAATTTCCTCACTTAGAATAATGCCAACACCATCATCAAATTTTAGGGTATTTGAACCAGAAATAGAGTTACTAAAACCCATTACCACGCCATTCCATCTTTCAGGCAAAGAACACATAATCAAAAGAGCCCTAATTTATTCATCAAAATTGACTTTAAAAAATGATAATTGACTAGTCTGTATTAAACTCATTTAAATGATCAACAACTAGTCCACCTTCTACCATTTTCATATTAAATAAATACTTCATATAAAATACCTTATTCAAAGAAGAATGTTATTCATATAACTTTTCTAGGCTTTCCATCAACTCTTCAATTGTCTTTGCTTTTGCAATATTAAATACCACCGATTGTGCTAAGCATAAACAAATACTACCAAGTGCCTTTCTATCCAAAATATCCCAATCCTCCTGAGACATGGTTGCAACTTTCTTTCTTATTTCTCCTAATATCTACCATAAATCCTTTTGGATATAGATAGTCCTCCATCTACATTTTCCATAACTGAAATTTCTTCCCATTAAACTTCTCAACCTTCAACTTACCCTCCTCTTCCATTACTCCCACTCAATCATGAAACCTTCATGCAGAGGATACCTGAAAAGAAACCCACTTTGATACTGCATGTTAGAATTAGAAGACAAAAATTTAACAGTTACATGCAAATATAACCAATAATGCAAAGGAATACACATACGTAGAACAAGAAGACACAGATTTAATGTGGCTCACCCAATCGTGGGATACATCCACCAAACAAAGAGTGAAATATTATTATTTAGTAATTTTAACTGATTAAAACCAACGATCCCTTGCATTTAAATACTTTCACAAATGCTACAATACTTCGCCACTATAACAAGCCATAGCCCTAACAATGTTTATCTTATAGAAGAAACCTAACCCTAAAATTGCTTGACAGTTCAACCTAGGGAAATTCTTGATGAGTCAACCTAGGGAAATGGTTGACCAGTACTTGCCTGGTCAGTCACCACAAACCACCAGTGGATAACAGAAGGGAATATTGGCTTTGAAAAAAAAAGCAAGCTATAACTACCTCTCCTAGTGTTATCAAATCCTAATTTTTCAAAATATTTCATAATGTATGTCTGTGGGAGTGAATATAGCATCGTTGTTGTGTTTAATAAAAAGGGAGAGAACCAAAGGGAAGAACATCTTATTGCCTTCTATTTAAGAATACTCAAGGACTACAAGGTCAAATATAATTTTTTTGAGAAGCTAGCCTTTGCATTGGTTAAAATTCTTATTCAGACACATGGTCGCTAGAAGCAAAATCATGGTGTATGTCACACACCCCAGTGTGCAGGGGTATACTATGGAAGGTGAAATTACTAAAAAAAGAGTTAACTAGATTAACAAGGTAATGGAATATGACATATAGGTCTGCCCAATCAAGGTAATCCAAGGAAAAGGTCTCTACGATTATATTGCTAAAGAATTTGAAAGAGTTGAAAGAACATGGGAATTGATCCTCGTCAACCATGCCAGAGAGAAAAAATATTGGGTAGCTAATCGAGTGAACTTCATGCAAACATGTATATATCATTCTCACCTCCATGTAAAAAAGATGAGATATTATAGGTTGCAAGGCATAGGATACTTCCTTGTTGCGGGGGTACTTTTTAAAAGGAATTTTAATGGAATTTTGCTAAGATGTGTAAATGAGACCCAGTGTCAAAAGATAATAGAAGGAAATACATAATGGTTCCTCTAGTGGGTATTATTTAGCCAACACCACTATGCTCAAAATTATGTGGGTTGGTTATTTTTGACTGACCATGTTTGTAGACTGTTTTAAATTGGTTAAAAAATGTGCAAAATGCCAGTTCTTCATTGGAAGGTGAAAGAATTCATCTATACCTATAAAAACCATCGTGGTTGATGAAACTTTCACCCAATTGGGTTTGGAATTGATTAGAAGGATTAATCCTCCCTCAAGTGCTAGGCATACATGGATTATGATTACCATAGATTACTTCACCCGGTGGGTGGAAGAAAAACCACTCAAGAATGCAACAGAGAATGAAATTGTAAGCTTCCTTAAAGAGATGGTGTCAAGGTTTAGTTCCCCCAAAATGATAAATTTTAGATAATGCAAGGGATTTTTTTGGTACTAAGATGTATGACTTTGTACTGAAGAATCATATCTTCCTAAAGACATCTTCAAATTATTATCCTCAGGGAAATGGGCTAGCTGAGTCAAGAAACAAGAACCTGGTAAGAATTATAAAAAGAATTGGCTATGAACACCAGTGAGAATGACATAAACACTTACAAAATAATTTATGGGTAGACCGGATCACTCCAAAGAAGGTTCTCAATACCTTACCCTATAAATTGGTTTATGGAAAGGAAACACTCCTTCCAGTTTCAATGGAAATTTTAGCTCTACAACTCCTCAAATCAATAGAGGTCAAGGAAGATGGTGCCATGAATGTAATGTTGGAAGAATTGCTAAGATTACAAGAACAACATGAACAAACACATAATACCCTTACACTTCATTAAGGATTCGTCAAGAGGCGGTTCAAAAAAATGACGTGGCTAGAAAAAGGACATCAAACTCAATTTTTAAAGAAAATGACTTAGTCCTGAAGTACAATGAAAGAATAAGTAGTCCAGGTCAGCATGCAAAGTTTGACACTCTATGGGAGGGTCCTTTTTGAATTTCACATTGCAAAGAGGGAAACACTTTTGAGCTTAAAGATATGGAAGGTAATCCTTTGGAGATCTCACTGAAAAAAATCCACCCCAAATATTTCTATTAATGTACCCTCTTTTTCCCATGTACATAGTAGGTTAGTCATGCTTTTTGTTTAATAGTACCACCAGGTACATTTTTCTTACTGTTAGCCCTCAATTTCTCTAATTTTTGGGCCTTCCTTTTTCCCCATATGCAACCTTCTGTATTGTCCAGCATACTTTGAAATGAAATCCCTTAGATGTCATGTCAAGTCCTCAATGCTTGTCAGTGCCTCATTTTCTTAAAGGACGATGATTCTAGGGAATTTTTACTCTCCCTTTTCTATCTACATAACCCACAAAAACCAAGGAAATTATACACACAAATGAGTAGTTATCACCTTGTGTTTCTTTTCATGTTGTCAAAGCTAGGCAAATCCACGTTGATTGCAGAGGAGAGTCTTGAAATAAATTGTATAGGGTGAGTTGTCGTAGTGTCTTTGTTTCCCAGCCTTCCTGAAGAATGGATTTCTTTTCACCATACGTTGTAAACATGGTAGATGTCTTTGCAAACACATCTTATGGTGGAGCAACCAGGTTGTCAAAACCTAGACCCGAGAAGACAAAAGTTGAAAAAATTGAGAATGTTAAAGATCACATGCTAATTACATACCCTATAGAAAATGTCTAGGACCCGTTGTCATCCTTGAATGCCATAGGCCTCAAAGAGGGAGCGCTACAGAGGAAGAATAATCCCAAATATAATAAAATTGGTCCTATAATCTAGCACAACATCTTGCCTCAATACATGGTGTTGAATGTTCATCCTTGCACATAGTTAATTAAAGTAATAATAGGGCATTTTGATGTGGCTAGAAAAATTATTCAGCATGGTGAGTTGAAAGTGATTATAAGCCCATATATGTTGAGGAGCATGCTTTGCATTCCTCATGATCCAAAGAACACAATGCCTTTTAGAAAAAAAACAAATCTTGAATATGACTGGGCTCAAGCAACTGCCTCACATGATTTCCTTGAACTAGAATTATAAACCAGACTCCCTGCTAGGCCAATGTTTCCAATTTTCTTTTCATACTTCAAGGGAAATTCAAAGGAAATTTTATCTATGTTGGATTTCATCTGTGGCATGGAGGGGGATAATACTATAGAATAATTTTAGGCATCCGTGACATATCAATTGAAATCTCTCTCAAAACATCATATCTAGTATGATTTTTCCAATGCTATTACAAAGGGAATGACCCAATAGCTTCAAGATTTCCAATTCTCCCCTAGTTTCAGGTACCCATCTCTCTTGGTACACTTGATTTTGTCTTTGAATGTTGGTTTCTTTATGAAGTTCTTGAATCTAGATATGGGAGACATAGCTAGAAGGCTAAAGCCTATTTCTGTTTGGACTTTAGTTTTGAATAAATAGTATGATTATGATATTTTCTTGGTACATTTCCTAAGACCTGCCATGCATGCCCTTCTAGATCATTTGGATAAGGGTTGACTCACTTTGGCTCAAACCTCCTGGTTACAAAGGTGTGAAATTCTTGTGGATTGGTTCTATGGATCCAACTTTACTATACTTAGGGTTCATGGTTTCATAGAGAAACCCTTTTTCCTTTCTACTTTTTCTCTAGACAGAGTCCTAGCCTAGGAAGTTTTCAGAAGATTTATATAGTTGATGAGAAAATGGGTGTAGGGAAGAACAAATAAAATGATTTAAAAGATTCCAATTGCATATGGTGGTGTGACCCTGAACAAATAAAATTTGAGCTCTTGTTAAAATAAAAAATGATTTAGCTGGGTCTTTTTTTGCTCTACGATTTTTGGTATTTTGACTTGGACAATTGTTTATCAAATAGATTCAATGATATCGTTCACCAACCCTGACTATACCAAGAGACAAGGAAGAGTCCTACCCAACCATCACCAGATGTTTTCATTAACCTATTGTCCCATCGTGATGGTTCCAAACCATCTTTGTATAAGTTTTACAAGGTGAAGTGGTGCAGGAGCACCAGGGCCAAGCAGAAAGGCTAAAGAGGAAAACTAGGGTCACTCATGGATCCTAGAGGATTTGAAGAAATATGAAGACTAAAAGGACCTAAAGGGTCTAAAATATTGTAATTTGGGCCATTAGTGCCTATGAAATGTAATGGAGTCATAAAATGTAAAATTGCCAAAGTTGGCTAATAAAGGCC
>MU225226.1:1024464-1066115 GCA_018584345.1 Thuja plicata
AGACCATGGAGAGGAAAGAGGAAGGAATTTTTCCTCATGAGGACTCTTGGTACAAGTGTCCCATGAGTCATCTTGGACTCTTTGAGGTGGCTTGAGAAGATCCTTAGGAATAGGGATTGCTTCTTGAATTAGTGTAGGAGAAGACATGTGGTCATGAGACCAAGTCTTATGAGGCCACATATCCCTTAGGAATAGGACATGTGTGGACGAGGATAATGATTTATTTAATAATTAATAATAATTAATTATTTTAGCCAAGGTGACATGTCAAGTGACTAGGTCTATGAGGTGGACTAGGAGGCTTAGTCATATTTAGTGACTGTGTAATTAATCACTTTAATGAGACTAATTTAGAAGACTTAGGATAAGAAGAATAGACTATAGTGAATGCATTAAATAAATTAAAATAATTTACTTAATAAATAGAAGAAATACATATTAATTAAATAATAAATATTTAACTAATTCATCAGGTCAATATTAATTAAATAATAAATATTTAATTAATTAATTAGTGAAGCCATTTTTTAGTGTATACAAAATGAATCTTCATGTCTCAATGTGGAAATGGTAAGGAGTGTATTTTGTTCATTTTAATTTATCTTTATCAAATATTCATGTTTACCTCTTGGAAATGCAATTATATTTAGTTGTAAAGTAAAAATATTTAATATATTTCTCACATGTCCTAGGGAACACTTTACAAGGAACATGGAGACATGTGAGTAGCTTAGGATTTACAAGATTAATATCACCTTATCATAATATTATCTGACTTGACATTATACATTCAAGAGATAAATTACTACACATCTTTTGTTAATAGAACCAAATATGTCAAACTCTTACTACAATATAAAAGTAGAATCTAAGAGCTTCACATGATACAAGTACCCATTTAAAAAGATCATCCATCTTATAAGAAAATATTATCCATGACCCACTAAACATTGTAACCACAATAGCTTAGAGTAAAAATCTTATAAATAAAGAAGATATAACACAATATGTATGAGGATGTTTTTGTTGGTCTTGCGAATGCGTTTGGGGAACTGCTATCGATTGACCCGATGACAGCCGCAAGATCTAGATTGGTCTATGCTAGAATCTGTGTGAACATACATCATAAAATGGATCTACTTGAGGTCATCACTATCAAATCTAAACTGGGTAAGTACATCCAAACTGTTGAATATGAATCACTTCCCTTTGCTTGTTTTTCCTGTAAAAAATTTGGTCATTGGGCTAAACACTGCTCGTTGAAAAAACCAAAAGAAAAAGAAAAACATAAAAGGGAACCTAAAAAGTATGGAAGTAGAAAATCAATCCAAATGATAATTATTTAGGGAACCCATATCTAGGTCAACAAGAGAACAAAACAAAGAGTTTAAAAAGTAATGAATCAGAGGTAAATTTGCTACCTAAAAACCAAATCACTTTGGATAAACAACCTAGTATTGATCAAGAAGTCAAAGTAGAATCTAGTCAAGAGCAGGGACAACCTAAGGTGAAGGAGATAGGAGATACTAATAACACTTCCAATTTGAAGGGTCCAAAATATTTATCCCCTACTAGAGCTAAAATTCCTCTTCTTGAAGAAGGAATTATCGGGGAACATGACCTTAATGGTAATACTTCAGAAGATAGCGATGATGATTCATTATCCCCTATTGTTTCTCTGTGGAG
Organism: Thuja plicata; assembly: GCA_018584345.1. Lineage (NCBI taxonomy): Eukaryota > Viridiplantae > Streptophyta > Pinopsida > Cupressales > Cupressaceae > Thuja > Thuja plicata. The sequence goes on from MU225226.1 coordinate 1,026,151, forward strand.
CGAAGAAATATTGGAGAGAAACTTGAGTCCAGAGATAAACCTAGAAAACCAAGAAGCTCCTTGGTCACAGGTAGAGGAAAATAAAAGTTTCAATAAAAATTTAGGCAAAAAAGGTGACCAGAACAACAGTAATTCAACTGAATCTGCTAAAAAATAAGAAAACCATAGTCAAGGGGGAGTACAAACCATAAGAAAAATCAAGGCTGATGTTGGCACTCCTAAAAGTAAAAAAGGAAGGGAATCACATAAGAAAAAAAGAGAGCAGGAAGCAAAACAAAATATAGTGGATGGAAAACAACGCACCATCCCTGAGATATGTTCTCCAAGTCTTTAATATGAAAGTTATTTATGGGAATATAAGAGGGCTTAATAGCCTCCGTAAACAGGATTTTCTTAGGAACATGGTTAGAGATAGAAAACTTGATATTTTACTTATTCAAGAAACTAAAATGACTAAAGAAAATATGGAAAAATGCATGTGTCTAAAGACTATGGGAGTATTTGAGGTGATTTTGATGGTGCTTCAGGTGGCATTGGGATTTTTTGGAATAATAAAAACGTTGTGTGCAATTTAATTCTCAGGGAAAAGAACATCTTAGTGGTCAAGATTACTTTCCTCAAGGAGAACTTTAGCTGGAACCTTATCAATATATATGTCCCTAACACTAGAGGAGGTAGACAGAAGTATATGCAAAGATTGAAAGAAATCCGTAATCTTTATCAAGAAATTAGCTGGATGATAATGGGAGACTTTAATACTCCTCACAAAAATGAGGAAAAAAAGGGAGGGATTACCTCCCAAATTGATAATAGATCTGATATGATGGAATTCATCAATGAGGAAGCCTTATTAGATATTGACCTGGAAGGCATTGACTATACTTGGTCGAATAGACGTACGAGGAAGGATCTGATCTAGGTGAGACTGGATAGAGCCCTCTTAACCCATGATTGGTTGTTTAGGTACTTTTGCACTCTTTCTGCTGAGCTCTGTAATGGATCTGACCAGTATCCTATATCCTTAAATATTAATCAGATCAAGGGCAGAAAGAATATTCCCTTCAGATTTGAAAGAATGTGGCTAGCCCACCCTAATTTACAAGAAAAGTTGGAGGAATGGTGGAACTACACTATTGAAGGGGGGACATGCATAGAATGGCTAAGAAACTAAATACAATTAAAAGTAATATGAAAAGATGGAATAAGGAAGTGTTTGGGGATATATTCCATCTGAAAGGGAATTTGCAGAATGAAATTAAGGAAATCTAGGACAATATCCAGAAGGAGGGTCTTTCAGAGGAAACTAGAACTAAGGAAAACAAACTTCTAGCAGATTATCATAACATTATTACCAAGGAGGAATCTTTCTGGAGACAGAGATCTAGAGCTCTTTGGCTTAAGGCAGGGGACAAAAAAACAGTATTTTTCCACATGACGGCTTTGTAACATAAAGCTATTAATAGGATAACAAACCTTCAATCTAAAGGTAAAACTATAAGGAAGGAGGAAGTTATCAAATCACAAATGTTAAGATACTTCTCAGAGCTGCTGGCTAAGGAAAATAATTTGAATAGAGCTAATCAGGACGAAATTCTCTCTGCCATTCCCAAGTTGGTCAATGATCCTTCTAACAAAATGCTCCAAGCTATCCCTTCGAACAAGGAAATCAAAAATCCTATCTTCTGCTTTGAAGGAGAAAAATCTCCTGGCCCAGATGGATTCCCTATGATGTTCTTCCAACAATTTTGGAATATTATTGTTCAAGATGTCTGTGATGCTATCAAAGAATTCTTTGGCACTAGATGTCTTCTCAGGGAACTAAATGCTACTTTCTTGGTTCTTATTCCTAAAAAACTAGGAGCCAACACTGTGGAAGAATTTAGACCTATCAGCTTGTGCAATTCTTTATACAAGATTATTTCTAAAGTTATTACCTCCAGAATGCTTCAGTTTCTTCTGAATATTATTTCCCCCCAATAAAATGGTTTTGTTCCTAGGAGGAAAATCCTCGATTCTATTATCGTGGCTCTTGAGAATATCCACTCTCTGGAAAAGGCTAAAAAATAGGGCTTCATGATGAAACTAGATCTATCTAAGGCTTACGACAAAGTCGATTGGAAATTTCTACAGATGTTGTCTTCGTTTGGCTTTAAAAAAGAGGTTATCAAAATCATAATGAAACTTGTGACTACTGTTTCTTCCTCTTTCATTGTTAATGGGGGATCCTCTACTTTTTTTAAACCTACCAAAGGGCTAAGACAAGGAGATCCTATCTCTCCTATTCTCTTTTCTATACTTGCTGAGTGCTTTGGGAGGTATATCCATAAAACGGTGGAAAAAGGTGAAATGAGTGGTATACAACCCTCTTCATCTAGAATAATCTGTTATCATGAGAAATTTGTGGATGATACTCTTATCATGGGAGAGTGGACTATTAAAGAAGCCAAAAATCTAAAGAAAGGCCTTTCTATCTATACTGCGGCAACTGGTCAGCTAGTCAATTGGACTAAGAGTTCTATTTTCTTCATAAATACTCCAGAAGAAAGTAAAAAGAAAATGTCAACTATTCTTGGTTGTACTATTGGGAAACTTCCTTCATCTTACTTGGGCTTACCTCTTTGTTCCAATCCACCGGAAAGTTTCTGGCATACTCTTATAGACAGATATAACAATAAATTTGCTGGTTGGAAAGGGGTGCTTCTCAGCAATGTGGGAAAGCTCCAATTGCTGAAATCTACTCTTTAGAATCTCCCAGTTTATGCAATGAGCTTGTTTAAAATACCCTACAAAATTGCTATTAAAATTGCGAAAATCCAGAAAATATTTCTTTGGTCAGGGGTTGAGGAAAAGAAAAGATTGAGCCTTGTTTCTTGGGATAAAGTTTGTATGCCTAAAAAGATACGAGGTCTTGGGTTGTGAACCATTAAAAACATAAATAAAGCCCTCATGGTGAAACAACTGTGGAGGATTTATGGAGATAAAAAAAAAATGCAACAGTATCATTAAAAGCAAGTATCTTTTCCTCAATAATTATTTGGAAGAATTTATAGGTGATGACAACAGTACTAATGGCTCCTTCATTTGGAATAGTATCAAGTCTACCAAAGATCTGATTATCAAAGGAAAAAGATGGAAGTTGGGAGACAGAAGTAGAATCAATTTTTGGGATGATGAATGGATCCACTCAGAGCCTTTGTCCAACAACCAAGATTGGAAGCAAATCATTGAGAGATGCAAAGAATCTATTGGTACTAAAGCTATTGATTATGGGCAGGACAAAAATTGGAAGAATTTGGGAGAAATTGATGTTAGATTTATTTCCCTTCAGCATGAACTGTAGACCTGGTATATAAAAGATAACATCCAAGATTCGATTGTGTGGAATCCTACTTCTGATGGCAAGTACATTGTGGCCTCCATTGTTAAAATCCTCACTGAAAGAGAGGAAATGCCTCCCTGTTCCTTTGTGTGGTATAAAAATATCATACCTAAAATCAATTTTTTCTACTGGCTCCTTATTCAAAACAAACTACTGACTCTTGATAATATTTCTAGGAGGGGTATCAATATTGTTAATAGATGTAGTCTTTGTTTTGAAAATTCTGAATCTTGTGATCATATCATGCTCCATTGCCCTTTCACTTGTAAAGTATGGGATATCATCTTTAGAAAATGGAATCTTTGCTGGTGTTTTCCTTCTGTTTGGCAAGATTTTGTTGCGCAATGGAGCTACCCAGCTCAGAAATTTATAGACAAAGATCTCTGGTTCCTCATACCTCCTCACTTTTGCTAGAAAATATGGAAAGAACGCAACAATAGAATCTTTAGAGAAAATCAGTCTAGCCTTGAAGTGGTAGGAAACCAAATTTGTAGGGTGCTGGAAGAAAAATTCCTTTCCTCAAAATTAGAGTCTAGCTTTAGTAAGAGGGAAAGTGATAGAAATGAGAGAGATCCTAATCCTATCAATCAGAGATCTATGGCTACTTGGACTTTGCCCCCTAAAGACTGGGTTAAAGCTAATTTTGATGGGGCAGCGAAGGGCAATCCGGGAACTACTGGAGGAGGAGGCATAATAAGAGATTAGGATGGTAATTGTGTTGGTGCAATTGCTTCTCCTCTGGGAACTCAATCTAACCATAGGGTTGAGGCTATGACAACTCTCAATGTTATTTTGCTGGTAGAGGAACTGGACTGTAAGAAAGTCTGGCTGGAGGGAGACTCCTTAAATATTATTAATAATATTAGAGGAAAAAGTAAGGCATCTTGGAGAATTGATCATATAATTGCTAAGATTAATTATGTGACCTCGAAATTTACCTCCTTTTATGTCACTCATAATTATCGGGAAACTAACCAAGTGGCAGATAGTCTTGCCAATATTGTAGCTAAGAATGATGTCGCTTGCAAGTGGCACAGGAATGCTAAAATTAATGATGAGGTTGGATTATTGCTCAATTGTGACTGGATTAATCACAAGGCAGGTGAATTTATTCGAATTAATCATTTTGATTAATGTTGATCCGATCTGAGGTACGATGACAACGTCGAGCCATGTGAAGTGTCAAAATTATGATGAATTACTTCAGCTGAAAGCCTTCTAGGGAATCATTAATTACTCTGTGTATTTGAATATCTGTATTTGTTTTGGGCTGAAAATTAGTATGAAACAGAACATTGAGAGAGTTTATACCAATACTGAAGAGAATGAAGAAATGGGGGGAGATTTGAAGAGAGAAGAACCTGTGATGTGTAAATGGAGGAATGAAAAATAGGTGTGGAGAAAGCTCAAGAAGGGTAAAGTTCATAGATACCTAAAGCATCTCCATGGAAACAACAAGGAAGTGACAAAAGCTTTTTTTAATGGGTGGGAGAACGGGAAAGTGAACATTCTAGGCAAATCCTTGAAGCTCACTCTGGACCACCTAGCTGAAATTACGGGTCTCCCTTTGGAGGGAATGCATTTTTCAAAAGAAAAAAAAGAGGGAAAAAAAGGTTATAAAAATCTCCCCAAGACTGATGAGGAGAGGGCCATACTCACGAAGGGTGATCTGGACTATGTCAATCTGTCAAACATTGAGCGCATATTGGTGTTCATTATCAGGGCTATCATGGAGTACCTTACCCTTGATGGCAGGTATTCAAAGCTATACAATTACCATTTTGTTCTGGTTAACCATTTTTTTCATGAGATTAGGGTTTGTTTTCCCTACTATATTTTAAGCTCTCTCAATTAGAGCATTATTGATCATAGAGTTAAATCTTCCCTTATTTTACATGAGGATCTAATTTTGTTGATTACAGACTATGTTAAAAACCATATCCTTGATCCCATTTCTCAGAGTATTGAGAATGTTAAGAGGAAGAGTATGGAGGTGTCTATTGGTAAGAATCCTAGCAAAGCTAAAGCTAAAAAAGCCGTAAAGGCCCTATTGCAACTGATATCTCTTTGTCAATTTAGGACGACATTGAAGGGATGAGAACTGATGATGAATAGGAAATTGAGACTTCTGAGGATGAGGGTTTCACTAGGAACCTGAGAAATATTTATGATTTGGAGACGAACACCATCATTACCAACAAGTCTTTGGGTGGTAAAGGTGATATTGAGGATACCCAGAAGACGGAGAACAACATCCTGGATGAAATCACTAAAGATATTGACAATATCATTGATACCCACATTAAGGACCATACTATCAAAAATGACGGTGAGGAGGAGCAGAACCAAGAAATTCAGGAGTCTCATAGGGATTTAGGGTACATTGATACCCACATTGATGACCATACTATCAATAATGATGGTGAGGAGGAGCATAATCAAGAATTTTAGGAATCTCACAGGGAGTCAGGGTACATGGAGGAAACTGAGACATACAAGGGCAAAAATGAGAAGGAGAATACTGTCCCAGATGAGGATGCCGACAAAGGAAATAAAGATAACACAGCTAATGAGAATGAAGAGTACAACCAAGATATCCTGAAAGGCGATTTTGAAGAGAAGAATGACCAGAACATGAGGAGCCTGAATGACAATCTCCGTAAGAGAGAGGTCAATGTCAAAAGGGTGGCGACTCTCTCCTTCCTTCAAATGGCCAGAAATAAAGCTAAGAACAACTATAACATGGATAAATGGATTCAGTATGATATTAAGAAGATTCAAGCTAATTATAAGAACCTAGAAGAAAGAAATTCTTTACTAGAGGAAATTGTGGACAAAATGCGCAATGATGCAATCATGTACCATCAAGGGAATGATGTATTTGATAAGGTTAACAATATGGACACTAAGATTAGCACCATGGTTGATAACAGGCTGAAAAAAATAAATGACAAGGTTAACAACAACAAGGTACTTCTAAAAAAACTTACTACTATCAGCAAAATGGGTATGAAAAATTCTATGGACAACTTGAAATCCTTGTATACCCTTCTGGAAGGTAACTACAATGATAAGGCAAGGTAGGAGGATGATGGTCCTCAGGATACTCATATTTCAGGCCCAGGTACAAGGACTCACTCCACCACTAAAAAGAAAGCCGATGTTCAGATCAAAGATATCACTAAGCTGCGGGACTCAATTTAGAGCATGGAAATGCAGATGGTTGAAGTTTAGATGCTGGAAAATCAGATGGAAGCTATTTAGCTTCTATGCTGGAATGTTTTGGTTGTAGGAAGTTTTTTGTCTCCTATTTTCTGGAAGCTTTTAGTAGTTCATTGTTTTGTTGTTTTGTAATGTTCTCTACTGTTTAATCTGGGGTTTAGCCCTCTTTTGGTTTTCTATCTTGTTTGACAGTTTGTTGTTGTTTTAGTCCTTTCTTGTCTATCTTTCTGGTGCTTTGTTAAGGGTTTCAGGGCCCCTTCAAAACCTGTTGTTACCTTAATAAAAAACTACATAAAGATCCTACTAAAAGTGATACTAGGTTATACATGGCATCATGAATAGCTTCATCACCAAAACTCCATTGAAAGTGAACAGAGCTTCCCATGCACCATAATCTACTATTTAGATTCAAATGAACAAATATATTAGGTACTCCAAAAAATTCATTTCTTCACAATAACCAACAAACCGATGAATAATGGTGACCAACAACAAGGCCTACCAAACTAAATCTTCATTAAAATTTTTTTAAGATCAACACTTATGCAATATTTTAGAGAGGAAATACATAATAAGTGCTTCAATCTCAAATAGATGAAAATATTTAACCCCACATCAGTATCATGCACATGAAAGATAATTAGGCATAACATGTGGATTTCCAAGACTCAACCATCAGAATCAACACTAGATTTGATTTTCTAAACAAACCCACTTGGGAGTAACCATAGATCAATAAGAACTTTCCAAGTATCCATGCAAACATGTAATTTTCATCATACTGAAAACCCTAAATACAATCTTACAACATATCATATATTTTTTAGTTGACATGTAAAAAATGCAAAACTATCTCTATAAATTTAGAAATCACTTAAACATCTAGATATTCACATAGTTAACCTCTAAGTGTATACTAAAGAAATCACAGTCTGAAAGTTTCACAGATTTGAGATTGTGGTTTGCAAAATAACCTCCAGGTTTTAAAGAAGTCAACTCTTCTATTTTTTTTTCGGGTGGGGTGGTTGAAAAGGTAAATAAATACTTCAAAGTTTCTAAATTAAATAGAAATCTTAGTCTAAGTGATGCACCACAATTTAAATAATTTTCCCATTCTAGATAGAATAATGTAATTCATAATGACTAAATGAATTCATAGAGATTCTGAAGAACACTTGCATGATTTAAAATCCTCAATGCAACATTAAGAATTAAAAAATCCAAAACTAATAAAAAAAGAGCAAACATTTATGGATAGAATGAGCACAAATTGCCACAAACTCTTCATTATTGGGGGAGAGAAAATTAGAAAAGGCCATTATGGCACAATTTAAAATATTCAAATCCTTAAGTGAGAAGAACCTACTAAGGCTAACTGGAAGTAATGTTCCTATTCTCTTAAAAAACCAAAAAAAGTATTGAACCCCTACATTGACAATAATTATTTCATATACAAATTAATTTAACAGTCGTGGTAGAAATTTTGGGTACAACTCTAATTTGTTGGGGTTATTGTTGATTGTGGATGAAAATTGTGCACATGTAGAATTCATCACCAATTGGAATTCTTGGTTACTCCTCAAATAGTAGCATGTGTTGAATTGAAGTGGAAAAAAGAACCAATGCCACATCTCCAAATAAGTGTTAGATCTTCCTTCACTACTAAGGAGCATTTTTTTGCCACATGGATTGCTATCTTATTTCCATGATTGTCCCCTTCTTGATCCCTTTGGTTGTTTCAACCAATAGAACAACCAAATAACACACTCTCTCTAACAAGCTCCTACAACTTGTGCCTTCTTGAAAAGTGGTAAAAAATAGTGACTCCTATTCAAAAGATTTCTTAGCTTTTTACTTTAAAAAAAAGTGCTAGGCCACCAGATGCCCCACTTCCAAAAATAACTTTACTTAGAGAAAAAATATGAAGCTGACCAAACCAGAAGAAAGCTCCCACCTCATTGAAATATTTTCATTGTTTCTGTAAATGCCTAGAGCTTACACCCACAAAATGTAGAATTTTTCTATAGATTTGATAACTCACGAGGAGCGTTTGCCTACAGAGGCTGAGCCCAAAATCTCTAGTTGTGTATCAGATACTCAAAAAGACAATAAGGGACCTGAACAAAACTACCACTTTGAAAAAATACAATAAATAACCTCAACAAAACTAAAGTTTGGAAGGTGAGTTGAAAGAATACCCACTCAACTTCATGAAGTTGTTCTTTCTTCTTTAGGGCTTCAAAAACCCTATCTAGATTAATAATCTCCTTGACAAATAAGTTGTTAAGACTTTCCACCACAATTCTACATTTGAAACTAAAGTTGCATCAGTGGCTAAAGGATAACTTCCACTAACTGGACACTCGATGCTTGACTTAGGCCCTAGAAGAGGCTCTGATCCTTTTTCTTTCTCTCAAGTAACTCTTGGATTTGAATTTTTGAGAGTAATATACAATGAACAAGGAAATGAGGAGAATCCTAACTGGACCAACTATGCAATGTGTCCCTTCATTTCCTTCACAACTTTCTCTAGTGCATCCATACTAGCCTTCAACTTTAATGCCATCTTATTGCAGCTCAAGAATTCATTGACTTTGACTATTGCTTGTCTCCTATTCTCCACACTAACCACCTGTAAGATCTCATCTAGAGTGTTATACAACTTATACACCAACAAATGGGAGTCAAAAACATTGGGTACAACAAAGGAGAGGGTTTGATTAACTGTCATCTTAACCTCCACGCTCAAGTATTCAAAATTCAAGATGAAATTGTGTGAGAACTTAAAATTGGAAGTTGATTACTTGATACACTCCTAGAATGATACATAGAGATGTTGAAACATTATTAGAAAATAAAATCTTGGGAGCACTACACCAATTATTTCTTAAGTTGTGAAATTCATAGATCTGGCATATAGCTCTTGGTACAATTGTTATTGTTGATTCTTAGAGTCTTAGAGACTCTTATGAACTTGAGTAAGTTCATTCACCCTTTATTGCACTATCGTATGCCTAATGGTATCCTTCTCCTTTTACAATGCTTCAACCTGGGGTTGAACCTCAACAACCCCTATATACAATTTAGCCCTTTGGTCCTATTCTAGCTTCAAAGCTTCTTTGGTCACTTGACCTTATAAATCCTCTTACAACTTGGTTATTTTATAATGCTTTAGTTTTTGGTAGCCCTTGTTCTTTTCTACAAGCACTGGTTGGATTTGAGGAAGTATTAGTGAAAGACTTATGTGTTTCTTCCATTAATTATACCTTACCTTGAGGAATTTCTTAAACAATATTTAATCCAATGACGTGGGTGGAGAAATCCTCTGACTGCTTTGCTCCTGAGGCTTTATTACTGTTGGCATCATATGAGAAATCACTAATGATTGTTGAGAAAGATCGTATAAAGACCACATTCGAGGAATAGAAAGGGATTTTCCTACTTTTCTTCTCACCTTTTCAAAGTATGAGTTGTAACCCACCCCATCCATCTTTCCTTTCTTACATAGTTGTAAAAACTTGTTTATTTTTAATTTATTCACCGCAATTTTTATCTTACCAAGTCTCATATTATTATGTATGTAAGAGATTGATGTTTTTTCTTGAGGTATAAACTTCTTTGATGTTGAAAAATATAGTGGAATCAACTCTAAAAATACACAATTCATTTTCCAACTCTAGAACTACCCAATTCATTTGCCTCTGAATTTACTAAAAATTAGATATCAATGTTATTTTGTGCATATTTTTAGTCATTACAAAAGACCATTATCTTCAACTATTATATCAAATGAATCATGTGCAATATTTGTGCTTCCACTTTCATTGGAAATATTAAATAGAACCTTTTATCCCTTAGACCTTGTAGGATGTTCATCTTTTACTTCACACTTGATCTTCTTTAACAAGATAGTTCTTGTTAAAAGATGCTCTTTAATGAACACACTAATAAAACTAAGAGACTTACAATTCACTTTATGAAACCCCTTAATGGTGACTTCACAGTTTCGTAAATTTACTAGAATTGACTTTGATTGCATCCATTTTTTTCATAAATATTTAAACCATTTCCATCATCAACTAAAACTCATTTGGTTTTAGTATCTTCATATTTAACTTAAAAAATAAAAACCTATATTCATAAATAAATGTATAAAGAGGAGAAAATACACAAGCTATTTATGAAATCTTAGATTTGTTCTTATAAGTATTCTCAAGAATAGTAACTACCCTTGTATGAGTGAAATTGGATGGAATGGTGATCACAACTAAATCCTACCTTAAAACTTTTCCATATATCTCTAATGAATACATAAAATAAATTTTTTTTTTTAAGTGGTGGTATTATTAAGCTAACGAATTAAGTCTTATCTCTTATGAGATTTTTCTATCAACCTGGGAGTAAGTAGAAAAAATAGACTATTAGATGGGAAAAATGGTCAACGAGATGTAGACTTTTGACCTGTAGTGATCCATTGAAATGCATAATCAATACTATGATAATTTAATGGAGTATTTTATGCATGAAAATATGATATATCTCTAGATTGAGATGTTATTTCATGATTACACATAAGTCATATGAATAGTAGGGAAAACGGATATAGAAATAGGATCATCATATGTAGGAAGGATGATCAAATATAAAGCATCATGGAAGAAAGGATAGACATCAAAATAAATAGAATCTTACAATGATATGGATGAATTCATAAGGAAGTCAAATATATGCCCACTAGAAGAATGAATAAATATTTAGTATGCTAGAACAAATATCCTCATGAAGATCCAAAGGTGGGACATAATTTAGAAAGATCCATAAAGAAATGAGGAATTGAGTGATCTTTATCACTAACTTTATTTTCTTGATTATATGAAGGCATAAAATTGAGAAAAACTTAATTATCTTCAACATTTGCATGAGTTATTAAGAAAGAAGAGAAATCTCTTGGTGGTGATGTAGGTGTAATCAATTAATCAAAAGGAACAAAATTATTATATTTCTCAATCACTTGAATCTATCGTTGAATAGTCTATTATTATTATAAAGACCTATTATGAATAAAATTCAAATTTCAATCGGTTTGGACAACATCCATAGCGTGAATCCAAAGATGATCAAAACAATTTTAAACAATATCAAACTAGGTGTCTTGTATGAAACATAGTATCAAGTGTAATAGGTTCAAGAGTTGTTAATATTTCAAATGATTTGGATTTATGACCGCAAGTTAGATTAGTGAGATTTTTTTCCAAATAAATTGGAATGAGAGTTAGATATTTCAAATAATTTGGAATTGTTTCCAATAATCTAGACTAAAGTAATAATCCTCATGTCAAATAATGTGGGTTAATATAGTTGGATATCATGAATAGTTTGGTCTTATTTCAAATATATTTTTGAGATATAAGGATGATCATAAGAATATTAAATACTACATAACTGACATCACATAGAGAACAATATCAAATGTAATAAGTCTAAGAGTTATTTCTCTTTCAAACAATTTAAACTTATGGCCCATAAACTAGATTTGAGAGAATTTCATTCTAAGAAAACTATAATACAAGTGTGGATATTTCAAATAATTTGAACTTGTCCCCACAATCTAGATTAGAAAGAGTACTCATCTATGTCAAATAATGTGGTATACATATTTTAAATAAGTTGAGAGCTTATTTCTGTTAAAAAAAAAACTAAATTGACAACAAATTTAAATTGTTCAAAATAGTTATTTAACAAACACACTAATAAAACCATTAAACCAAGATACTCACAACCACTTTATGGAACCCCTTAATATTGACTTCATATTTTGATAAATAACTAGAGTTGAGTTTGGTTGCATCCAAAATTCTATTGTAAACATGGAAACCAATTCCATTATCAACTAAAGCTCATTTGATTTTAGTATCTCTATATTTAACTAAAAATATAATAATTATGTTCCATAAATGCATACAAAGGATACAATGTATGAAATATAAATGAAATCTTAGATTTATTTCAATAAATGAGCTCAAGAATAGTAACTACCTCTATATGAGTGACATTTGATGGAATGTGATCACAAACTAAAGCCTACCTCAAAACATCTCTATATATTTCAAATGAATGCATACAATTCTAAAGAGGTATTTTAGTGGTGGTACTCTTAAGTTGATGAATCAAGTCATGTCTCTTATGGGATTTTTCTATCAACCTAGGAGGAGGTAGAAAAAGTAGACTATTGGATGAAAACAAAAATGGTCAATGAGATGCAAACTTTTGAGGCTTAGCAATCCATTGATATGTATGATCAACATCATGATAATTTAGTGGAGTATTTAAGGCATGAAAATTAGATATATCCCTAGGTTGAGATGGTATGTCTTAGGACAAATAAGGCATATTATAAATAGGAGAAAAGAATATAGAAAAAGGATCTTGACATGTAGGAAGGATGATCAGATATAAAACATCATGAAAGAAAGGATAAAAACCACAATAAATAGTATCATACAATGATATGGATGACTTGTTAAGGCAACCAAATGTATGCTCCCTAGAAGAATGAACAAATTAGGAGCCAATATACACCACCCTAGGCCATATACAAATGATACAAATAAAAGATAAGTATAGAATAAGTATCTAACAAAACACATACACATGTAAACATTATGCACATATTAATTAGTCTTACAAAGTATATATACATTATAAAAATCATACACCAACCAAGGAACCCTAGGTAAGATATCATATGCAAAATCCATATAGAAATATACAATCATTACCTATGATATTATCATGAAGATAAGAAGAAGAATCATCAGATACGCACAAAGAGAGTTCCACAATAATATATATGTTATGTGAGATTAGCATAATTAGAAATGATCAAATCTAAAAGTTAAAGATCAAAGCCTAAGTATAAAGGGTGGAGGATATGGATTAAAATGTACAAAATAATGAGAGTTCAGCCATAATGAAAGTATAATTGATTAAATATAAGGATGAATCTAAGCCCTCATCATATTTGAAATCCCAATAAAGAGGAATGTACACTAAGGGGTGTAAGAAAGTTAGGTTTTGTATTTTATGTGATAAAAGCAAATGCTTTCACTACAATTCACCCCAAGCAAATAATTAAACAATAATAGAACCTTATGATTTTAGAGACAAGATTAATAATTAATGAAAGAATAATATAATTAATGTAAGGAATAAATAAATAAATAAGATAGTTAGCTCTCAATCTAATGAAGAAAATATTGTCATATATGTCACAACCTAATTTTTCACTATACTAAGAAATCTAGGTCTTTTAGACAAAGATATATAGTGAAATTCTTTGTTGACTATTAAGTTCAAGGTCACACTTGTATATTTAATCTTTACATGTGGAGGTGAACCTAATGGACGAGTCTTAACTTCATATGAGAAAAAGGGCTAGCATAATTTTGTTGCTATAAAAGGTTTGCCGCAATCTGATACATACATGTCAAGGACAACATCGTCAACATACATCACATTGGAATTTGTTAGATAAGAATTTGTCTCCTTTGGTCAACTCTTTGGAAGTTCATTTCAAAAATGATGAACAAGATTGAAGGTAGCAGGGAGCAATGCAATATGCGCTTAAGATGTTGATGCAATGTGTGTGCTACATTCTCCCAGACCTTAGGAAATTCAAATATATTAGGCTAGTCCTTAAAACTATTGCCCTAGTATGTAATTCAAAATAATTTTTGTTTTTGTTGGCTTGTAATAATTTAAAAATGATCTCAGCTAATTTGAAGTTTGAGTTTAGCAATTTGGAGTTTCGACTCGTGTGCATAAAAGTGACCTAGGCTAAATTTGCACTCAACTAGGGTGACAAATGGTTAGATGTAGACTTAGATTTGAATCTAAAGGATGAGTGATGATGTGACAAATTAGAATAAGATTAGTTAATGTATGGCGCGCGCGCACACACACACACAGTAGAAATCTAAAATATGAACAAATCATAAAAATATGTACATATCACCATTACAAAAATATTATTAATATAAACATTTTACAATATGTAGAATACTGTAAAGAGTTTTAAAGATGGAATTAAGGATTATTTGACACTTTTTGTTAAGATACAATAGAAGGATAAAATAAAAAGTATAAATTTAAAATATGAACAAATCATAAAAATATGTACATTTCACCATTACAAATATATTATTCATATAAATATTTTACAATATGTAGAATAATATAAATAGTTTTAAAGATGGAATTAAGAATTATTTGACACTTTTGTCAAGATACAATAGGACAAAATAAAATTTGAGTCTCTCTAAATTAAAACAAACAAACTGGATGAAAATTGAACATAACCAGTGTTCAATTTATATGCACTTGAGTTTGCAAGGAAATAGGTAAAATTTCGAAATTTGGAGGTGAGAAAACACATGAAGTTCAAAGCTTGATGTACATTACATTTTGAAACCAGGCCCTGGCATAGTTTAACTGGCTTCTTGGTCATTACTCAAATGTAGCCAATGCTTTTAACTTATTATACCTTGATGATTTATCTAATACAATTGAACGAAGGAATGTACTCTACAGCATACAGCATTAATATAGAGAGAATTAGCCTCAAGAATGACCAAAAATGTCCAAAGATTGCCTTCTCTGCATATGATTATCCTCATAATTATTCAGACTATGCCAGTTAATTTAACAAACTAAGCAATTTACTTTAAAAAATTAGCCTTCTTGCAATACAGCTTCAAAACTTCAGACAATCATAGCCGCAATCTCTTTTCCTTTATCTCCTACTCAAATTCCTGCCTTGTCTACTGGATTGTTTGAGCTCAAATCACTGCTTCAACATAAAAAAACAGGACAGTAAATTATAAGTCATGCCATGGAGAAACTGTAATGTTGCAGTGCATATTGATAGGCAAGCAAACACATAAAAAGTATCATAGTTCAAACCTGTGAAGATCAGATGTTTCATCAGGCAAGTCTTCATCAAAGGTAGACTTGTTAATCTTGAGGACTTCTGAAGTGGACACCAAGTCATTGTCATACACTTCAATTTCGTTGTTATGAATCCAATCATAACAGTCAAACCGCTCATCTGCCCAGAGGCTTTCAACAGGAAGGTCAGAAGAGAAGTACAACCTTTCATTCATGTTGTTTAATTGGCCCTCTAATAACAGCTCTGGATAAAAACCCATTTCATCCTGAAGTAATGCATTCTCTAGGCTGCAATCATCACTTTGGTCAGCTTCTGTCTGATACAAAATACTCAAGTCTTGATTACAGTCTGATGTTTTGAGAAATTTGAACCACCATGTGGATGTAGCCAAACTAACACTATCACTCCACTCCATGTCATGCTGTTCACCTAATGATCTAATCTCTGCAAGCTCCTCTTCACCCATTTCCACATGCCAGTTGCTTTTCATGGCGTTTTCATGTTCTGGCTTGACTGAAGTAATATCACTTTTGGGATTCTCAGGAGCCATAGTAAATGTTGCTAGAGTGGCATCATCAAAGGATGTAAGGGACTGTTCTAGCACAGTTGGGCTCTCAGAAATATAACCCATATTCCTATCTTGGGACATATCTATGGTTGAGGATATCTCATCCATGGTTATACCCAAAGAGGGTCCTGTTGTGGACCATGATGGCTGGGGTAGAGGCAGAGGATTTGTTAACAGCGGGGCAGACTGAAGTAGTACTGGAGTAGCATAAGCAGTACTCTGCTCTGGTCGGATTGGTACTCCAAGGGCTATGGGGAATATATGGTTTGCGGTGAGGGGCTTGGCACAGACAGGGCAACCCTTGTAAACAGAAGAAGATAAATACAATAAGTACTCACTAAGGCACACCCAGCAAAGTAGATGGCCACATATTGTTATGGCCTGTGCCTCCTTTTGTAATGTTGCAGCACCTTTTGACATGCAAGAATTGCATCCAGTAGCAGGGGTTCTCATGCCTGCTGATTGATTGTATGAGCTTGAATTCTGATTGCTTGAGATACTGCTGTAATTTTTTGGCTTTTGAGATAGTGTCTGGTTCTTTGCTGCTTGTAGCTTTGAAGCAGCTGCTCTGTGAAGATGTAGTGCAGTGACTATTTGCCTTCTTGCCTCTGCAATGTCCAGGGGGAAATCCTGTGCTGTCTTTCTGGTATGAGGCCTCCTTCTTACTTGTTTCTTCTGCTGCTGAGGCAAACAAACTGGATTCATGCTATCAGGTTTGTGGGTTTCATTGCTATCCTGAGATGCCAGGTGGTCTCCATTGCCACTACTTTCTTTGAGAGTTCTGCAACTACTTGATTTGGGCACCTCTGTTTTCAAACCCCTTGGGCCTCCATTGCTTCTACAAGATGTGAGCTGCTTCACAAGGCTCCTGATGTAAGCTCCAGAAATGTTTGGCTCATTGAGGCCTCCATGTAATCCACTCTTGCTGCCAAGTGCACCTTGTTTGACTCTGTTCTTTGTTGTCTGACTGCCCATATTGCTAAGGAATAGTACAATCTACAGCAGGCCTAGGAATACCAACTTTTTCTTATTTGGGTTTCTGAATACTAAGATTATATGATTCAATGGGATTGAGGAATATATATTTTGGCTCAAAATAATGGACGAAAAAGCCTGAATACCACTAAAGGTCTCCCCAGATGGGGAAAGACATCAATATTGCAGGAATTGGGACTTCAAACGAAAGGAAGCTCTGCTGCTGCCCACTTTACAGTTTGCAGTGATTATAAATGGATGGAACTTAAAAGGTTTTGGCATCAAACGGGGAATTCAACAAAATATGCATGCTTTAACAAGGTTAAACATTTTCAGATTTTGGTCTGACATGACACCATCTGCCATCCAGCAAATTAAATCAACTTTGATGTCCATTCACTCACAAATTAAATCAAGAATTTGTCTTATGAACGATATGCAAAATCTGAGACAGGCTAATTGGGTTAACAATATAAGAGAACAAATCATAACTGTAGAGCCAAACTTTTCTTTCTCAATCAGACTGTACATGCCAGAGCTGAATCAGACATTGATCATGACTTGTAATTATGTCTGCAAACAACTCTTCTTTCAATATTAAACAATTGTGAAAAAATTACGGAGAATTCAATTGCAATTTAACATATCAGAGAAAATCAAAACTTCATGGCTTGAAAAGCCTAGTAATGGCCACTGTTGTCTTCTGAACATAGTAATAAATCCAAGCACAAAAAGCTATTGCAATTTCTTTCTACAAATTATTGGAGCAACACTTGTTTCCCGCTTATTGCGGTGGAGAAGCAGCGTTCTGCAATGTATAAATGCTGATGCAATTATACATCATTCATTCTGAATACAGAGAAGGAGGGACCATAACTTTACAGATGCCCCTTGTTTAAACACATATAGTCAAGCATTGCAGCTCTGTCAGTACTTACAGATTCCTCATGGATTCAGCTGTCTTCTTATACAAGGGGAGAAAAAGGATTACAATTCACATACACTATTCCAATATATAATTATAGCCATCAAATAGTAATGAAGGTATATATAATTATAGCCATCAAATAGTAATGAAGGTATTGGATGTGTTCTTGTGGATTCATTCATGGTTGCTTAAGAAGTAGACATTTTCTACTGTAGATTTTATATTGTTTTTCCCAGCCAAATTTATATTGGATTCAATTTAAAACCCATTGTCTTGATACCACCATTTTGTCTTCATATTGTGAAATATAAATCTGGATTAGAACTGTGGGGACTACTTGCAGTGAAGGCTGGACACATTGTGAAATATAAATCCAAAATGTTCTGACAGTGACATTCTCAGCCGCTACTATCAGCAGCTTGTGGTTGCCACACTCCTACATATTTTATTTTTTAAAAGTACTTTCTTTATATAACTGAATCTAGATTTTTTTTTACTAGGAGATTGGCTCCATAAATGCCAACTAGAGATTGTTTTATTGTGTAAATATATTATCTGCAGATATTTCAAGGTCTCAATATATTATCTGCAGATATTTTAATTGAACTCTTTTGTTGCCTTTCACCATTCTTTTCGAAGGTTTTTACAACTCTAATAGGTAAAAGAAATTGTTACACAATGTAGATCAAGATTAATTGAAGGGGACTTCCTCTTAATACTAATTATAGAGATTTGTTTAAGAAAGATTTAGATAAATTTTAATTTAGAGAATTTTTTAATAAAGATTTTGATCATTTAAAAAATAGGGAAATAGTTTAAATTTACATATTATTTAAATTTTAGAATTTTTTTGTTAGACTATAAAGGAGGGTTTTTGACAAGGTGCAAATCCTTGTACAATGATCACATATATTTATAATTGAAGTTCACTATCAACAAAGAAACTTTAATTAAGGAATAACAAAGGAGTGTGTCACTAATATGACTAAAAATCCTTTGTAATATATTCAAAACTAACAATAAAATGATAGAAAATAAATATCGATAAAGTATATTGCTAGGACTAATTTATGTATTTATGGAACATGCAAACCCCTTCGAATATCATAAGAAAATTTCAAATATGAAACTTGATAGGAATTTGAAGTTATAAGCTCGAGAGAACTCTAACTTCCAACAACAAAAAAACTTTTCCCACTCTACAACTTTCTAATTTCTACCCTGCATCTTAAACCTCCACATGGTGCCCAAGATGGAGGGGGCCCTACCCCTCCACCTGCAGACCCTCCCCCTTAACGTTGTTAAAGTGTTGTTTATTGAGGGCCCTATTACGAAGCTAGCAGGTGTACAGTCTGGGGGTTCTGTTGATTCCACCCCTAACAACAATGATAACATCCTTGAGGGATATGATAAGTTGGAGCATGTGCCTTCAAAGGGGAGCCCAAAACCCAAGGATTGGAAAAGTGTATTTTTGGAGGGAATAAGGAAAAAACAGATCCATATTTAACTCCTGAGTGCTTGCAAACGAAGGAAGGAACTACAATTAATATGCTGCCAAACTCGATTGTGGAACACATTGTTTCTTCAATGAATACTACATTAGTAGGAAAATTCTTCTCCTTCAGGCCGAGTATTGATATGGTGAGAAGATGGGTGTTAGCTAAATGGAAGTTGAAGGGGAGTGTTACAACAAGTGCAATGCTAGGGGGTCTCTTCTTATTTAAATTCATAGTTGAGGAAGATCGTGTTGTTATTCTCTCTGGGTCATGGACCTATGGTAAACACTACCAATCAATTTGTAGGTGGAAAATAGGATTCAACCCTGCTGCAGACTTGAACAAAACAACACCTATGTGGGTTCGTATGCCAAGACTTCCACTTGAGTTCTGGGATGAACAAATATTCATATGGATTGGGAGAATTTTTGGTCATTATGTGTCTACAAATGATGTGATGAAAGCTAAATCCAGGTTAGTCTTTGCTCGTTTATGTGTGAATGTTGATATTAATAAGAGTCCCCCTAACTTTATTACTTTGCAATCAAAGTTAGGTAGATGAACTAAATCATTAGTGTATGAAAATCCCACGGTCTGCTACCAAAAATATTCCAGATTGGGACACTTCATTTTAGAATACATAGAACTCCTCCTGAGAAACCCCTAAAACTAAAAGAGAAATGCACCTCCTCGGATGTGGGTGTTGCTGAGGAAGAAAAAACTAGAGGGGAAGCCTCAGGGGAATAGACTAAGGAGTACCCCTTCATTAAGGAATTTTGAAATGAATAGAAAATCCCAATAAGACCACTACCCCACATGAGGAACATAATGCAAAGAATCCTGAAAGAGAGGTACAATTGGAAAAAGGGGAGATTCCTCTTCCTACTACTCCAAGCACTAGCAAAGCGAGGGGGAGATTCCCATTTCCGACACTCTAGGTAATTGCAAAGTGTTGGAAAGGACAAATCTTCCAAACCTTCTCCTCTTAAACCTTTAGTTCCCTCCCCCTCACTAAAGAAGACCTTCTCATCTTTGGGTGTAACCACAAGCAATTGTGTATAGGTAGATGATGATAGATGAAGTGGCTATAATATTCAGCCAACCTTGTGTGGTATAAATAATTATATACGAACTCAAGTATAGAGGGGATAAAATGTATGCTAAAAATTACATATCCATCTAATTTACCCTTATTTCTAAGGGTTATTTTGATTAAATTATCTTACATTTGATAAGAAGTACATAAGTATCGTATACCATGAATCTGACTCATAGAATTCCTATATCCCAATCACACCATCACTAATCCCTAAAGATTTAGTAACGATCCTTATCTTTTCCATTTGTTACCCTAGATTATATTCACATGTGCGGCCTTGATTAAGACACATTTATAATCATGGGTCTAAAATCCTTTAGAAATTTAAATTTAAAATAAGTTCCACTAGTTCCCTTACATTAGCCACTATGAGCTGATTTAAAACATATTTTTGTCAATTTGTGTGGATGATTGTTGTATTTAAAGACATTCACTCACTTATTTAAATGTTATCTAAGAGTTATCCAAGGAATTATCTTAAATCGTGTATTAGAGATAATCATAGAAATTTATAAGATAATTACATCAACACACGTCATACTAGGTCCATTGCATCGTTTGTCTTTGAATATTTTTTGTAATGTCATAGAATCTAGACCAAGGATGCGTTTGAGTGAGGAGAATGTTTCCCTCAGGATTTAGAAAATTCTTGAAGGTGTTTGTAAATAAAATTATTCTTTATAACAAGTTAGATATCATAGGCCAAGGTGAGTGAGCTTTATACTCCATATCTTGCTAGTTTAGATCATTTTCAAGATAGGCTTATGCAATCATTTGAATCCTTGAGTAGAGATAGGGTTCATGCTTGTATATGAGAAACTAAGAAAAAAAAGTCATTTTGTAGAATCTAAGATTTGTTGGAGTTTGCAACCTCCTAATCCAGGATCACAATGTGTGTGTGTGTGTGTGTGTGTGAGAGAGAGAGAGAGAGAGAGAGAGAGAGAGAGAGAGAGAGAGAGGGTGATTACTATATGTANCAATGTGTGTGTGTGTGTGTGTGTGTGAGAGAGAGAGAGAGAGAGAGAGAGAGAGAGAGAGAGAGAGAGAGGTTGATTACTATATGTATAACTTGTGATGCAGGAGCATCCCGGGTTGCCTTGCTATCCTGCTCATCTTTGTTCATTCTGCCAGTAAGTGCTGAGTTGCAGTTTTTGCTGAGCGTTCCTATATGTGCTAAGCTGTCCAGTGTTGGCTGAGTGTTTCTGTATGTGCCGAGCTGTCCAGTGTTGGCCGAGTGTTCCTGTATGTGCCGAGTTGTCCAGTATTGGCCGAGCGTTCCTTCCTGTGCCGATTGAACCTGATGTTTATTGATACTCGGTTCTTCTTTGATCGAGTTTGTCTGTGATTGGTTCTAGTTGGAGCCGACTTGTGTATTTAATTTTGGGTTGTGCATTTAATATTAGGATCTTGTCTTGAGATGTGTGCAAACCATTTTGTGGTCGGCCTTCTGTTATGTAACGATCCAGAATCTTTTGTAAGCTGCTTTGGCAAGTATAAATAGGGATGTCTGTGTGTAGGTTAGAAAGATAAGTACGTAGGGGCAAGTAGATGATATGAGAAGGTAGAAGATAGGAAAAGTCTAGATTTTTATAAATCTTGTTTGCCATAACCTGGAAGGCCTCACAGCCGGGCATGTATGTTGTAATTGAATGAATAAATAAAGACATTTGTTGTTCCTTTTCTCCTTGGTGCTGTTCTCTGTGTTGTTTTTTTCCGTTGTGTTTACTCTGCAAGGTGGCCGGATAGTTGGGTGTGCCCTTGGCCCTAGCTATTCCTGTTCTTCCTTGCGCCAACTTGGGAAGTAAAAAAAAGTACATCCAGATTGTTGTTGGTTGTTTTATCAAAAGCTATCCTTTAAAGAAATCCCTAAAATCAACAATGACACCTTGAAGTGTGTACCACTTGCTTGCAATTTTGGTTTTACATTATCAAAAATAAAATATGGAAATGGTTGGATAAAATTTGGATCATCTTGGCTTTGGTGATGTCCAAATATTTCACTTGGTCATATGATAGAATAATAGAATATTCTCTCCTCTTGAAATCTTACCATTGTTGAAATGTTTTGTATTGGTTTGTTCATGTTTGACATGACTGACTCTAAATTGAGGGTGGTGATGATAGGATGTTATAATGTTGGTAGTTTCAATAAATATTCAATTTTTTATTCCATTATCCATAGATGGTTTAGGTTTTGAGGAGGTTTCTCAACCACAAAATTTATTTAGCATTTAAAACATACATATTTAGAATTAAGAATTAAATTCAATGATTTTTTTTTTAAAACTTTAATCAAACATTATTATGTTCTTAATTTAATTTAAAACTAAATAATTATATATTTAGAACACATAAAATTAATCTCCAAATTGTATTAAAAAAAATTTAATTATAAAACTATAAACTACATTTAAACATGATTTATCTAATTTTAAATCAAATTTTAATTGAGAAAACAATATAATAGTGACATGCATCAAGGATGAAGGATAGCCTAAAAGGAATGTCAAATTTTTTTAATATCTATTTGAGTACTTTTTGGCTCCAAACCATAACTAAGACCACCAAAAAGTGTTAGATTGTTTTTTACATTTTTGGCTAAGTTGATAAGGAATTTTTTTTCCCATTACAACTATTTATCTTATCATGATCTCTAACATTCACTTATATATATTAAATTTATCATTTTCTTGGTGCACTTCATGTACATAATTAAAATATATATTTTTTAAATTAAAATAAAAGTACGTTGCTATTATTGTTCTATTCCAATGAGAAAAACTTGAAGTTATGAAATTTAACTCAATAATCAATGAAAAAAATCAAATAAAATAAATCAAGTTATTTGGTCATCTCCTAATAGTGGATAGCGAAAGATAGGAGATGACTACTCTTATTATGTTATTGCTATCAAGATTCAATTGTATAGTTTTTGAGTCAAACTCATTGACCCATGTTTCATTAGTAGTGGTTCAAAAGAACCCATCTCTCATGAGAATGAATGAAACACTTAATCATGACCCATAATCCCTAAACCCTATTCTAATCCTTAAATGTCAGAAACCCTCAAGATTATAGGGTCTAGTATAAGTTTTATGGTACAAGATTTAGGGTTTAGGGTATAGGGCTTAGAGTTTAGAGCTTAGATCTTGGGATTTAGGGTTTAGGGACTAGGGCAGGGTTTAGGGCATATGGTTCAGGGTAACTTAAGGCTTAGAAATGGATAAAATGAGAGAAGGGGAGAGGGAGAAGGGAGAGCGAGGAAGGGAGAGGTTCCCACCTCTCTCTTTCCCCCATCTCACTCTCTCCCTCTTCCCAACATCTCTCCTCTCTTCTCTCCTTCCCCACCCCCCTCTCTCTCTCTCTCCCATCTCTCCCCTCTCTCTATCCCTTAACCTAGATATATATATATTTCCTTTCCCTCCTTCCCCCTCTACCTTCCTTCCTTGTCCATATCCCCATGTCTCTTTCCCCCTCTTTCAATCTTGTCCTCTCTCCCCATCTCTCTCTATCTTGCCCCCTATCTCACTCCATCCCTCTTTCCCTTCTCTCTAATTTATCCACCTCTCTCTTTTCTATATCTAACTCTCTCCCTCTTTCCCTTCACTCCCTCTTACCACATTTATCCCTTAGGGCTTAGTATAGGGTTTAGGGTATATGGATTAGATTTTAGAGATTAGGTCTTATGATTTAGGGTTTAGCGAGTAGTATAGGGGTAAGGGTAGAAATTTTAGGGTTTAGGGCTTAGTATTTAGGGTTTAGGGTATAGTATAGGGTTCATGGTGCAAGGTTTAGAGTTGAGGGGTTAGGGCTTAGAGCTTTTAGCTTAGGGCTTGAGATTTAGGGTTTAGGGAATATGATAAAATGAAATAAAGAGAGGGAGTGGGGGAAGGGAGAGGGAGGAAGGGAGAGGTTCCCCACCTCTCTCTTTCTGACCTCTCACTCTCTCCCTCTTTCCCTTCTCTACCTCTTACCCACATATATCCCTTGGGGTTTAGTATAGTGTTAAGGGTGCAAGGTTTAGGGTATAGGTCTCAGGGCTTAGAGTTTAGACATTAGGGATTATGATTTAAGGTTTAGGGAGTAGTATATGGGTTAGGGATTAGAGTTTATAGTTTAGGGATTGGGTTTAGTATTTAGATTTTAGGGTCTAGTATAATGTTTATATGGCTTAGCGTTTAGGTCCTTCCCCACATATCTTCTCTCTCCTCTCCTTCCCCACCCTTCTCTCCCTCTCTACCCCATATTCCCCCCTCCCAATATCTCTCTATCTTTCCCCGTCTCTCACTCCATCACTATTTCCCTTCTCTCTTGTNCTCTCACTCTCTCCCTCTTCTCCACATCTATCCTCTCTTCTCTCCTCCCTCACCCCTCTCCCTCTCTACCCCATATACCCCCTCTCCCTATCTCTCTTTATCTATCCCCCTCTTTCTTCTCCCCTCTGGTGTAGGAGCACCCATAGGTTGTCTAGGGAAATCTATTTAGTCTCAATTGTGTGTATTCCTTATGGCATTTTTTTTGTGTTTAGCTTAAGGTCATGTTGACCACATAGTGGGTGCAATAGAGTTTAGTTCATTTGAGTCTTAGGACTTTTTCAAGTGCAATTAGGGCTAATAAGTTGTAAATCCTTCTAATATGCACAAGTATGGTGATAATGTCATCATGAGGTTAGTAGGGTCTGGGTTAGGTTGGAATCATGTTTCAACCTTAGTTAAGGTCTTTGGTGAAGTTTAATGAAGGATTATAACTCATTTAGTGAGTTTTGCAAGAAATGTCAAAAAGGTGTAAAGTTGCATTTTGCAACTTTGAAATTTTGCTCGAAAAACATTCTCAAGATTGGAAAAATCAATGAAAAAGAGTCCTAAAGGGAAAATAACTACTTCACCACCCTATTTAAGACATGTGAGGACCGAGGTACAAGGTTGGACACCCATTGTACGGACAAAGATTTTGAGAGTAATCAAGAAGATGTGGTTTTGTGTGCAATTTTCAAGTTTTTGATAACAATAGCTCTTTAATGGAGTAAATCTTGCACTGTAACTCATGCATGGTTTAGGGTAGATGTTTTCTTCATTCTATGTGGCATTAGTTAGGAATTTTATTCATTTTTAAGTTCTTGTTGTAAATAGTTTTGTTTCTACACTGTCACTGGTTCTATCCAGGCAGTTTGCAGAGATGGGGTTCTAGCTCACTTTCCCACCATCCAATCTATATGGACCTTTGGGAATAGTGAGTAGACTCCATGTGTATATATTATGCTGGATCTTGGGCCCTCAAATGCAAAGGATCTATTTTAATGTCTTTCCCTAAGCGAGCCAGTGGTGAGCCCGACTAGGGAAGACCAAGTTGCAGAGAGCACAACTTACAGAGGTGCATATTTAGAAGAAATTTTCCTCTTGGAATTGGAAAATAGGAGTCTTGAAATGATTTGGTGAAGAGGGAAAGGTCACACCAATCTATTTACTAAGTGTAAACTTTCTAAGTTGCAAAGGGGCCAGAGAAAGCCTAAAAGCCCTTAATTTCACTTATTTTGAGTTAGGGCATTGTATAGAAGGTGGTGAACCAAAGACCCAAAAAGTCCTTGAGGGGTTTGCAAATGATTCAAGAATCCAAATAAAAAATTCAGAGTTTATTTGGAATAATTAAGAATAAATCCCTGATTTCTCGGAGGAGGAGACCTAATTGGGCTAGTAGCCGTTTAGGCTTGTTTTGTGAAGTTTTGGTGAAATTGACTTACTAGTTGAACTAGGTGGGACTCATAACACCCCTAGTTGATTGAATTGAAGTATCTAAAGACACCTCCACACCTCTGTAAGGATATTTCAAGAATTTGGAGCTTAGAAGCCTTTAAGGCGGTTTAAGGGTAAATGACTAGTGTAGCAAGAAGACATCAAGTCTAGGCTTGATAGAGAAAAATTTCATTATAGTTGGGTTGGATTGAGAGACCAGGGTATCCTAAGTAAGAAAAGATCCTATAGGTGCCAAGTGGTATGGTGAAGACACCCTAGAAGTCTTCCAAGAAGACTAGTAGCATGAATCAATGATTGACTCATCCAACCTCCCTATTAGATTGGTATCCGATCCCCAAAAGATTTGGAATTGCATAGTGCATGTTAGATTGTGAGTCTAGTGGGTCCACAATCATGGTGACTAATGTGGCATTTCCCAAGAAGGTCGATGATCAGGAAGTAGACAATAATCTATTAAGGGAAATAATTGCTCAACTTGAACAAGCATTGAGTGAAGTGCAAACCAAGACTGAGGAAGTCAGTGATAAGTTGTCCAAGGGAAAGAAACTAAGGGTAAATAGGTTGCAGAGGAAGACAAAACCCCTAAACCTAACCCGATATATCAAGAAGAGCCTTTCTTGAAGGCATTGAAGGCTATGAGTGGGAAGACACTTGAAGGAATACCACTATTTAGTGGAAAGATGGGGGTAGATCTAGTCAAGGACTGGATCGAAGGTATGGAAAATCACTTTGAATTTGATGGATTCATAGAAGCTCAGAAGGTCAAGGTGGAAAATTCAAGGCTTAGAGGCTCTGCATTGACATGGTGGAAGTTCATTTAGATAGAGAGAGAAAAAGAAGGCAAGAAACCAATTTCCACTTGGAAGGGAATGGTTGTCAAAGTGAAAGAAGCATACATGCCAGATGATTATGAAATCCAATTACACAAGAAGAGACAGAGCTTAAGACAAGAGGATCTTGATGTCAATTCCTACACTGAGGAATTTCAAAAAATTTGCATGAGATCCAATGTGTCAGAGGATGAAAGCCTTAAGGTGGCTAGATACCTAAATGGGCTAAAATGGAGCATTCAAGAAGAGATGACTCTTCTAAGTCCTAGAATAGTGCACCAATGTTATCAATTGGCTATAAAGATTGGAGATAAGAGTAGGAGGAAACAAAATCAAACTTCCAGAGGTAGAGGAAGAGGAAGAGATCAAAGAGGACATAGAGGAGGATACCAAGGCACAGTGATTGATGAAAGAAACCAAGGAGAGTCTAAACTTACAGAGCATGGCAATGAAACCACTCCTAGAGGAGGTGATGGAAGAGGTAGAGGAAATCAAGGGGGTTTTAACAGAGGAAGAGGGACAAGTAGAAGTAATTCCTACTTTGCTAGTATGAAGTGCTATAATTGTGGACAGATGGGTCACCTTGCTTATAGGTGCACTGAGAAAGCATCTTCTTCTAACACATAAGAGAATAAAATATGCTCAAGAAGACACATTACATGTTAAGTCACCAGAGATTAGTCATATTGAGTCAAAAATTGGAGAGAACTTGATGTTTAGAAGAGTTCTAATCAGACAACCAGTCAAGGCGGAGCCAAAACAAAGAAGAGCCTTATTCAGAATAAGGTGCAAAATACTTTGAAAAGTATGTAAATTTATAGTGGATTTAGGGTCCACAGATAACATCTTAGAGGAAGAAATAAAGAAGCTTAAGTTGGAGAAGATACCCCATACTAATTCATACAAGGTGACATGGCTGAATAAAGGACAAAGTGTCCTTGTGAATGAGTAGACATGGGCGGAGTTCTCCATTGGAAGATACAAAGACATGTTGATTTTTGATGTGTTACCTATGGATGCATGCCATCTCATATTGGGCAGACGATGGCAATATGATAGAGGAGCCATCTATGATGGGAAAGAGAACACCATCTCATTCAAGAAGGATGGTAGGACATTCAAGATACAGTCTTTATTAGAGGAAGACGAAACACAGTCAAAGACCCCTAGTGTCTTACTAAGCAGTGGGAAGGAGTTCCTCAACACTCTCAAGCAAGAAAGAGGTGAAGGTTATGCTATAGTTGTGATACCCAAGGAGGAATAAAAGGTTAATCAAACATCTATGCCAGAAGAAGTCCAAAAGTTACTTGGAAAGTTCAAGGACATAATTAGTGATGGAACACTAGAAACATTAACTCCTAGAAGGTCTATCAATCATGAGATAGATTTCATACCGGGGGCTTCATTACCCAACAAGGAAGCCTACAAGCTCACACCAAAGAAGAACCAAGAAGTTGCTAAACAAGTGCATGAGCTATTAGACCAAGGAATAATAAAGAAGAGTATTAGTCCATGTGTTGTACCTGTGATCTTGGCATCCAAGAAAGGTGGTAAGTGGAGACTTTGCACTGACTCTAGGGCTATCAATATAATTACTATTAGATACATATTTCCTATACCTATAATTGAGGATTTGATGGACTGTCTTGGAGGGGCGAAGTATTTCACTAAATTGGATCTAAAAAGTGGGTACCACCAGCTTATAATAAAAGATGGGGATGAATGGAAGAAATATTTTAAAACCACTGATGGGTTGTATGAGAGGAGAGTTATGCCATTTGGCCTCTCAAATTCTCCTAGCATATTCATGATGCTCATGAATGAGGTGCTTAAGGATTACATTGGAAGATTTGTGGTAGTGTATCTAGATGATATAATCATCGTCAGTAAGACAAAAGAAGAACACTTAGAACATGTGGAGATTGTACTCAAAAGGTTGCAGGAGGAGAAGTTATCTATCAATCTAGAGAAGTGTGAGTTCTTCAAGCAAGAGCTTGTATATTTAGGGTTTATATTATCCAAAGGTTCATTGAAAATGGACCCAAGAAAGGTGGAGGCTATCTTGAATTGGCCAACACAAACCATAGGAACAAAGGTAAGGATCTTTCATGGGTTAGCTCAGTTTTATAGAAAGTTTATAAGAAACTTTAGTGGAATTTGTGCACCAGTGCTAGACACTATTAAAGGAGGGTTAAAAACCAAGTTTATATGGAATATTGAAGAAGGGAATGCCTTTTAGAAGTTGAAGCAACAAGTGGCTACCCAACCCATCCTCTTGTTACCTAGTTTTGATAAGTTTCTCACATTAGAGTGTGATGCAAGTGGGATTGCAGTAGCAGTACTAAGCCAAGAAGACAGACCTATAGCTTTCTTTGGTGAAAATCTCAATGAAGCCAAGAAGTACTATGCTTATGATTTGGATTTATATGCTCTAGTGCAGTCACTTATGAATGGAGACATTATCTCCTACCTAAGGAGTTTGTTGTGTTTACAGATAACCATACACTTAGCTACATAAACACCCAATAGAAGTTGAGCAATAGGCATTTAAAATGGATGGAATATCTCCAAGCTTTGATTTTACTATCAAGCACAAGAAGGGATAGTTGAACAAGGTGGAAGATGCACTGAGTAGAAGGATGCTGACAGTCAAAGAAGTACAATTTCAAAGCATTGGTATAGAGAGTTTCAAGGACCTCTATGAAGATGATGAAGACTTATCTGAAGCATTTAAGGTATGTTCTAATTTTTAGAATCATTTTCAAAGTCAATTCTAAGAATATACATTACAAAGTGGAATTTTGTTCAAGGGGAATCAATTATGTGTCCCTAAAGGCTCAATGAGAGAGAATCTCATCCAAGAGAAACATAATGGAAGTCTTAGTGCCCATTTTGGTATCAACAAAATAATGGAGTTGGGACAAAGATTTTATTATTGGCCCAAGTTTCCAAGGGATGTCAGAAGATATGTAGAACAATGTGTGATTTGTATGAAGGCCAAAGGGGGAGCTAGTAATGTAGGTTTGTACCAACATTTTTTTGGAAATGAGTTGAGTAAATGAGAGGGGAGGGGTGAATCAGTTACCACAAAACCAATTCCAAGTCCCTTAGACGTCTTAAACAAATTTATCACTGTTGCTCGGTTAACACTGATATTCTACTGTCACTCGGTTAACATAGAAAATATTAAGATATTAACTGTGACTATCCTTTAGTAATTAATTATAGAAACATAAACCATAAAGAAAATAACGTGTACACATATAACACCAAGATTTAACGTGGAAACCCAATATGGGAAAAACCACCAATTGCAACTAGTCACTATTTTTCACTCTTCTGAAGTGAGCCCTGTTAGGAGCGAATCCTGTTAAAGGTTACAATAACACACTATTTGGTGTGACCCTGTTAGAGGATTTAATCACCCTGTAAGGAGTGGCCTTGTTAGAAGTATTCAAACACTTCAATGCAGAAATGTCACCTTGTGAGAGGATTTACAAACGACTGTTAAGTCTACCCTATTAAGAGATTTTGATCATTGCTACAATTGTTAGAGAGTAACAATAGATTGACCTATTTTGGTAAACAACTGTCTTTGCTGATTCATATCTCTGTTCTAGACTTAATTACTTAATCCTCACTGATATAATATTCTGTTGTAGCTCTATGTGTTATGTCCTTAATCAAAATCCCATCTGATTTCACCTTCACTCTTCATATCAAAAAATATATATCTTCACACACATTCAATCCAAACTTGACCTTATATATATATGATAAGCCTTGTCAAGTCGACCTTAATAACCTTCCAAATAAATAATAAAACTCATGTCTGTTGGCTGCAGATAACCATTTAAACATAAAATGTAAACTGATGTTAGTTGGATGACACTAACTATTTAACTCGGTCAACACTGAAATCCTTCAACGCCCAGCCAACACTGTAATGCCCGAGTGAACTCGATTAGAACTACAAAATCACTTTGGTCTTCTTCAATGCCCGAGATTGCTTGACATGAACTAACTGTGCTCGGATAGGATTAGACATTTGTGTAAACATCACTATACTTGTGTAAACATCAATGACAATACACAATTGAATAATTATCATCAACAATCTCCTTCTTTGGCATTGATGGCAACACAACATGTCATAATACAAATAATTATAGAGCAACATGCGTAAGAATGCAATTTTATTAATGTCCTTACCTTCATTCTGATTCTCATCCAAAAACTCCCTCTGTCTTCACAATCACTGAAATACAAATTTCTCCTCTTACATTAATCTCTATTTCTGATATAGTTTCTCCATCTGTCATCTATCTATCCATCAGTGATCTTCATGACATCAGTAATCTCTCCCTCTTTGACAACCAATGCCAAAGATACCAACTGATATATATCCAATGAAGTTGTAAAGTACCTGTTTGTACTGATTCATATGCAATAAGATTTGAATATCTGCATCAACATGTTAAGTCTGTTCTCTAGCTCGGTTGATGCATCACTAAAATGTGTTTTAGTGAGCCTCAGTTAGGGGAATCACCACTAGCTTTCCTCTAAGATACAAGAATGCATCCTTAGGTAATGGTTTTGTGAATATGTTTGCAATTTGTTCTTTTGTATTCACATATTCCAATCTTACTTCCTTGTCCTAAACCAATTCTCTCAAGAAATGATACTTTATTGTAATACGTTTAGTCTTAGTATACATCACAGGGTTCTTTGAAATGTTAATTGCACTGGTGTTGTCATAGTAGATAATAACTGGTTCTTTTATTTCCTCCTTCATACCTGACAACAAATGTTTGAACCATATGATATTTGAACAATTTACTGCTGCAACAACATACTCTGCCTCTGCTGTAGACTAAGAAATGCAATTTTGTTTCTTGCTTGTCTAGGAGACTAACCTCTTTCCAAGAAATAATCCTCCACCACTTGTGCTCTTTCTCTCATCAACACTTCCATCCCAATCAACATCAGTAAAAGTCTTCAAATCAAATTTTCCTCCTTTCTTATACCATAATCCATACTCTTCAGTACCCTTAAGATATCTCAGAACATTTTTGATAGCCATCAAGTGATTGTCTCTAGGATTAGTTGAAAACCTTGCAAAAATACCAACTACTAATGCAATATCAGGTCTAGTGTGAACAAAATATTGAAGTTTACTAATCATGGATCTGTAGGTTGTCTGGTTTACTTCCTTTGAATCATCATCCTTAGACAACTTATGTCCAGTAGGCATGGGTGTTCCAACTGGTCTGGAATCTTCCATCCCAAATTTCTTCAGTATCTCTTTGATGTATTTAGAATGAGTAATGTAGATACTATCCTTCATCTGATAAACTTGTAAACCAACAAAGAATTTGATTTCACCAAACATGGACATCTCAAATTCCTTACTCATAACTTCGGAGAATGCTTTGCATAAATCATCATATCCAGTAAATAATATATCATCCACAAATATTTCTACTAATCGTATCTTGTTCTAAGGTCCTTGTTTGATGTACAAGATACTATTGTCATTAGTTCTCTGAAATCCAATACTTATCAAGTAACTATGTAATTTTTCATACCATGCTCTAGGAGCTTGTTTCAGTCCATACAATTCTTTGTGCAGTTTGCAAACCATATTCCTTTTTCTAGGATCTACAAAACCTTCAGGTTTCTCAATATAGACTTCCTCTTCAAGAATTCCATTCAGAAATGCAAATTTTACATCCATTTGATATACCTTGTATCCTTTGTGTGCAACATATGCTAGAAGAGTTATGACTCCTTCAAGTCTTGCAACATGAGAAATTTTTTCTCCATAATCAATACCCTCTTCTTGAGCATATACTTTACATACTAATCTTGCCTTGTTTCTGTAAACTTCTGCTTTTTCATTCATCTTGTTTTTGAAAACCCACTTAGTACCAATCACATTCTTATCTTTTGGTCTAGGTACAAGAGTCCAGGTTTTATTCTTTTCTATCTCCTCAATATATTCATTCATAGCTTCAATCCAACTCTCATCATTCAATGCATCTTTAATAGTTCTAGGTTTAATTTCACTAAGAAAACATGTACCTTTGATTTTGTTCCTTGTCATTACACTTTCTATCTGATCTCCAATTATTTGTTCAGGTGCATGATGCCTTATGACATATTTTGCAAGCACAAGATCTTTCCTTCTTGATTATGGGCTTATTCCACTTGGTTCACCATGCTCAAAATTTATGTTCTGCTCTTCTGTCAGATACTCAGGTTCCACTGTTTGAGACTCGGGTGCCTCTATCTGAGACTCAGGTGCCTCTTTCTGTGACTCAGTTCCCTCTGTCTGTGACTCATTTCCCTTTGTCTGTGACTTGGTTTCCTCTGTCTGTGACTTGGTTTCCTCTACTAGCAGCTCGGGTTGCACAGTCTGCAACTCAGGTTGAACTGTTTGAGTTTGTGTAGATGAATTCAATGATTGACATGGA
The DNA here is from genome assembly GCA_018584345.1 of Thuja plicata. NCBI lineage: Eukaryota > Viridiplantae > Streptophyta > Pinopsida > Cupressales > Cupressaceae > Thuja > Thuja plicata. The sequence goes on from MU225226.1 coordinate 1,059,821, forward strand.
TGTTGTCCAATCACCATTTCTTGTGTCTTAGGTATAGTATTAGGTTCATAATACACAAAGTTTCGGTAATCCTCAGGCTCTTTACTGCTCTGTTCTTCACATTTTTCCGCAAACTCATCAATCCTCACATGTACACTTTCTATGATTTTACGAGTAGTAAGATTCAAACATTTATATGCTTTAATTTTATATGAGTAGCCTAGGAATATACCTTCATCACCTTTTACATCAAATTTTCCATTTCTTGCTTCCTTCAAGATGTAACATTTACTTCCAAATACTTTGAAATAATGAACATTAGGTTTATAGCCATACCATAATTGAAAAGGTTTCTTCTCAGTACCTTTCTTCAGTTGAACTCGGTTCAAGTTGTGAATTGTAGTGTTGATGGCTTCCTTCCAGTATTTGGTAGCAACATTCTTTTCAATCATCAAGGTTCTTGCACAATCCATAATGGATATGTTCCTTCTTTCTGCTATTCCATTCTGCTGTGGTGTACCTAGGGAAGATACTTATCTCTTGATTACTCTTTCATTGCAAAATTCATTAAATTCATTAGAGATGAATTCACCTCCTCAGTCAGATCTTAAGCATTTAATTTTATTTCCTATTTATTTTTCAACTCTGGCAAGGTACCACTTGAACTTCTGAAAAAATTTTGATTTTTCTTTGAGAAACATAACAGTCATCATTTTGGAATGGTCATAAAAAAATAGAATGAAATACTTCTCACCCATGTAACTTGTTGTTCCAATTGGTCCACACAAATCAATATGTACTAATTCCAAGACTTCTGCATTGTAATTCTTTCTCTTGAAGCTAGTTTTGCCCATCTTCCCAAGTTGACATTGTTTGCATATTGCTAATTCAAGTTTCTTCAGAATAGGAATACCTCTTACTCTTCTATTCTTTCTTATGTTGACCAGGTTATCAAAGTTCACATGACATAACCTTTTATGCCATAACCAACTTTCTTCTACCTGTTCAATAAAACATGAACTTTCAGTGAGATCAATATAGAATAGATTACCTTTTGTTTGCCTGCCAGTTCCAACTAGGTTTCCCTTACCATCCAGGAGCTTGGCCTTCCCATTCATGAATTCTACCTTGAAACCAATGTTATTAAGCTATGCCACACATAGTAGATTATGCCTTAGTCCTTCAACCCAATAAGTATTATCACATGTGATTCCTTCAGTTAGAGAAATACAACCTTTACCTTTCACATAGTAGGGTCCATCATTGCCAAAAATGACACTCCCACCACCATAGTGCTCAAGATGTACAAATTTGGTTTTATCACCAGTCATGTGGTGAGAACAACCACTATCAATTATCCAAGTGTCATTCTTGCTAATATGAGAGTATAGTACAATATTTTCATTATCTTCATTATCTGACTCATCCTTAGTAGCAATATTAACCATTTCATCTTCATCTTTATCTCTATCAAAATCTTTAGCAATATAACAAGATTTCTTACCTTTGTCCTCGTAGCTTTTGAAATCTTTCTTGCCTTTGTACTTGTTGAACTTTTTCTCACCTTTGTCTTCCTTGTTTGGACACTTAGCAGCAATGTGACCAACCTCATCACATGAAAAGAAAATTAATGGTATTCTTCCTTTGTACTATCCTTTTCCTTTTGCATCTCTCCTTGCAAGTAATGCTTCATTGATTTCCAGATCTTCGTCATCAGATTCATCATCACTGTCACTGTCAATCTATTTTCCTTTCATCTTTCCAAGGTTCAATTTAGCTTTGAATGTAGACTCAAGATTTCTAGGATTAGGAGAATAATTGTAAAAGTTATCCAACTCGAAAGCTGTAAGTCTTCCAACCAATCCATCTAGATTTATACCATTGCTGCATCTCATCTCTTGAATAGCTAAAACTCTAATTACATAGATACGAAGTAAAGTTCTCAATATCTTATTGACCCCTGTTGTGTCTTCAATCACTCCATCAGAAGCTCTGATGGCACTGACACTTCTCTTGATTCTTTCACTGTATTTTGTAATGTCTTATCCTTATTTCATTTTCATTTGATCAAATTGACCTCTAAGACTTTCTACTTTGGCTCTCTTTACATTGAAATCTCCTCCATGAATATCATGCAGTTTGTTCCACATATCAAAGGTAGTAAGGAAGTCCTTGACTTCATCAAATTTAGAATAGCTGAGTGTAGAGGCTATATCAATCATCATTATGTTATGATGCTTCATGTCTATCATCTGATCCATAGTCAAAGGTCTCGGTGGTTCCACATAGCTATGGTCCAAGAATTGTAAACCAGTATCTCCAATAATAGATAGATTTAGCCTCATCAAATCTTTCCATGCAACAAAATTGTCTTTGTTAAGCTTAGGAATCTCCCTTCTTTAAGACATCTATGATCTTTAGTTTAGGCCTTTAAACCTTCCCTGTAAGCACTTGGTGCTCTGATACCAATTTTTGGAAATGAGTTGAGTAACTGACAGGGGAGGGGTGAATTAGTTACCACAAAAACAAATCCAAGTCCCTTAGATGTCTTAAACAAATTTATCACTGTTGCTCGGTTAACACTGATATTCTATTATCACTCAGTTAACATAGAAAATATTAAGATATTAACTATGATTATCCTTTAGTAATTAATTGTAGAAACATAAACCATAAAGAAAATAAAATGTACACAGATAACACCAAGATTTAACGTGGAAACCCAATATGGGAAAAACCACTAATTGCAACTAGTCACTATTTTTTCACTCTTTTGAAGTGAGCCATGTTAAGATCCAACCCTGTTAAAGGTTACAATAACACACTGTTAAGTGTGACCCTGTTAGAGGATTTAATCACCCTATAAGGAGTGGCCTTGTTAGAGGTCTTCAAATACTTCAATGCAGAAATGTCACCTTGTGAGAGGATTTACAAAAGATTGTTAAGTCTACACTGTTAAGAGATTTTGATCACTGCTACAATTGTTAGAGAGTAACAATGGATTGACCTGTTTTGGTAAGCAATTGTCTTTTCTGATTCAGATCTGTGTTCCGGATTTAATTACTTGATCCTCACTGATCGGATATTCTGTTGCAGCTCTATGTGTTCTGTCCTTAATAAGAATCCCATCTGATTTCTCCTTCACTCTTCATATAAAAAAAAAAATATCTTCACACACATTCAATCCAAACTTGACCTTATATATATATGATAAGCCTTGTCAAGTCGGCCTTAATAACCTTCCAAATAAATAATAAAACTCATGTCTGTTAGCTACATATAACCATTTAAACATAAAATGTAAATAGTTGTTAGGCGGCTGACACTAACTATTTAACTCAGTCAACACTGAAATCCTTCAATGCCCAACCAACACTATAATGCCCAAGTGAACTCGGTTAGAACTGAAAATCACTTCATGGTCTTCTTCAATGCCCGAGAGTGCTTGACATTAACTAACTATTCTCGGATAGGATTAAACATTTGTGTAAACATCACTATACTTGTGTAAACATCAATGACAATACACAATTGAATAATTGTCATCAACACCTTTACCTATTACCAATAGACTATGGGAGTGCATTAGCATGGAATTTTTTGTGGGTCTTCCTAAGAGAAAGATAAGATTGGATAGTGTCTATGTGGTGGTAGATAGATTTAGAAAAATTAGCCATTTTATTCCTTGCAAGACCACCCATGATGCTAGTTACACTGCTCATCTCTTTTTCAAGGAGATTGTAAGGATACATGGGCTACCCCTAAGTATAGTATCTGACAGAGATGTTAAGTTCATGAGTCATTTTTGGAAGACTCTATGTAGAAGATTGGGTACTAATTTTTCTTTTGGGTCAGCTTACCATACTCAAACATATGGTCAAACTGAAGTGATCAATAGAGTGTTAGGTAACCTTCTAAGATGCCTAACTAAGGAGTATGGCCATACATGGGACTTGATCCTTCCAAAAGCTGAGTATGCATACAATGAAAATGTGAATAGGACAAAATGGAGAATTAATTTTGAGATAGTGTATGGAATGCACCCAAGGGGTGTATGTGAGCTCAGAGATCTAGGAGTTATGGAGCATAGAAGTGGCCATGCAGAGGATTTCACTCAGACTATGAAAGAGATACAAGAGTAGGTGAAGAAGACCATTATAGAGGCTACTCATAAGTTGAAAGATAACATGGATATGTCTAGAAAAGATGTAAAATTTGAAGTGGGAGATTATGTTATGGTCCATCTAAATAAGTCTAGGTTGTAGAAAGGAATGCAAATGAAGTTGTAGATGAAAAGAGTGGGACCATGTAAGCTAATAGCCAAGTATGGACAAAATTCCTACAAGGTGGAGCTTCCTGAAGATTTAAGCATTTCACCAGTGTTCAATGTGGCATATTTGGTCAAATACAAAGGACCACTAACAGATGTGAATCAAAATAGTACGGAGATATTGGAGGATGTAAGTACTGAAGTCTTACCTCCCAAAGTCAAGCTTCAAGCAGAGAGGATCTTAGAATCCAGGGTGAAAAAGTCAACTATACACAAGGTGTATATCAAAGATCTAATACAGTGGAAGAACAAACCAGAATCTGAGGCTACATGGGTGGAAGAAGGTCATTTTAAGAAATGTGGCATTGATTTGTCTCTGATTTCTCCTCATATTCCTTAGTGTTTGTGTAGAGGATTAGAATGGTGCAGGAGCACCCATAGGTTGTCTAGGGAAATCTATTTTGGTCTTAATTGTATGTGTGCCTTATGGAATTTTTGTTGTGTTTATCTTAAGGTCATGTTGACCATAGAGTGGGTGTAATAGGGTTTAGTTAATTTGAGTCTTAGGACTTTTGCAAGTGCAATTAGGGCTAAGAAGTTGTAAAGCCTTCTAATATGCACAAGTATGGTGATGATGTTATCATGAGGTCAGTAGGGTCTGGGCTAGGTTGGAATCATGTTTCAACCTTAGTTAAGGTCTTTGGTGAAGTTTAATGAAGGATTATAACTCATTTAGTGAGTTTTACAAAAATTGTCAAAAAGTTGTAAAGTTGCATTTTGCAACTTTACAACTTTGAAATATTGCTCGGACAACATTGTCAAGATTGGAAAACTCAATGAAAAAGGGCCCTAAAGGGAAAATAACTACTTAACTACCCTACTTAAGACATGTGAGTACTGAGGTACAAAGTTGGACACCCGTTGTACGGATAGAGATTTTGAGAGTAATCAAGAAGATATGATTTTGTGTGCAATTTTCAAGTTTTTGATAACAAAAGCTCTTTAATGGATTAAATATTGCACTGTAACTCATGCATGGATTAGGGTAGATGTTTTCTTGATTCTTTTTTGAATTAGTTAGGAGGTTTTTTTCATTTTGAAGTTCTTTTTGTAAATAGTTTTTTTTCTTCACTGTCATTGGTTCTATCCAGGCAGTTTGCAGAGATGGGGTTCTAGCTCACTTTCCCACTGTCCAATCTGTATAGACCTTTGGGAATAGTGAGTAGACTCCATGTGTATATTTTTTGTAGGAGCTTGGGCCCTCAAATGCAGAGGAGCTATTTTTAATGTCTTGACATGAGGTGCATAGTTAGAAGAAAATTTCCTTTTGGAATTGGAAGATAGGAGTCTCGACATGATTTTTTGAAGAGGGAAAGGTCACACCAATCCATTTACTAAGTGTAAACTTTCTAAGTTGTAGAGGGGCTAGAGAAAGCCTAAAATCCCTTAATTTCACTCATTTTGAGTTAGGGCATTGTACGGAAGGTGGTGACCCCGAGACCGCAAAAATCCTTGAGGGGTTGGCACATGATTCAAGAATCCAAAGAAAAGATTCAGATTTTTCTTGGAAGAATTAGGAGTAAATCCCTGATTTCTCGGAGGAGGAGACCTAATTGGGCTAGTAGCCTTTTAGGCCAGTTTTGTAAAGTTTTGGTGAAATCGACTTACTAGTTGAACTAGGTGGGACTCCTAACACCCCTATTTGATTGAATTAAAATATATAAAGACACCTCCACACATCTGTAAGGCTATTTCAATAATTTGGAGGTTAGAAGCCTTTGACTAGTGTAGAAAGAAGGCATCAAGTTTAGGCTTGATAGAGAAAACTTTCATGATAGTTGGGTTAGCTTGAGAGACCAAGGGATCCTAAGCAAGAAAAGATCCTATAGGTGACAAGTGGTGTGGTGAAGACACCCTAGAAGCCTTCCAAGAAGACTAGTAGCATGAATCAGTGATTAATTCATCCAACCTCCCTATCACCCTCTCTCTCACTCTATCCTCTTTCTCTTCTATCTTGTTTCCCCACCTTTATCTTTCCCCCTTATC
>MU225226.1:1066586-1086030 GCA_018584345.1 Thuja plicata
TCTCCCCCCACTCCCTATATCTCTCTATATTTCCCCTCTATCTTCTACCCTCTCTCACTCCATCCCTCTTTATTTTATCTCTTGTTCCCCACCTCTCTCTTTCCCCCTCTCACTCTCTCCCTCTTCCCCAAATATATCCTCTCTTCTCTCCTTCCCTACCACTCTCTCCCTCTATACCCCATCTTCCATCTCTATCTTTCCCACATATCACTCTCTCCCTCTTTCCCTTCTTTGCCTCTTACCCACATATATTCCTTGGGCTTAATATAGGGTTAATGGTGCAAGGTTTAGGGTGTAGGGCTTATGACTTATAATTTAGGGTTTAGGGTCTAGTATACTATTTAGGGCTTCTATGCTAGATCTTAGAGATTATAATTTAGGGTTTAGGTAGTAGTATAGGGGTTAGGAAAAATAGTTTAGGGTTTAGGTCTTAGGATTTAGGGTCTAGTATATGGTTTATGGTGCAATGTTTAGAGTTTAGGGATTAGGTCTTAGAGGTTAGAGATTATGGATTATGATTTAGGGTTTAGGGAGTAGTATATAGGTTAGGGTTTAGAGTTTGGGGTTTAGGGATTACAATTATATTCTCTTCTCCCCTTCTCCATCCCTCTCTCCCTCTCAACCCCATCTCCCTCCTCTCCCTATATTTCTATCTTTCCCCCTCTCTCTTTTTCCTTCTCTCACTTCATCCATCTTCCCCATGTCTCTTTGCCCCTCCGTCAATCTTGTCCTCTCTCCCTCTCTCCCTCAATATTCCCCCCTCTCTTCTCCCCTCTCTCACTCCATCCCAATGGCTTAGGGATTAGGGATCAATATAGAGTATAAGGAAGGGAGAGGGCTTAGGGCTTAAGCGAGACAATGGATTTAGGGCTTAGTGTTCAGGGTTATAGAGAGAGAGAGAGAGAGAGAGAGAGAGAGAGAGAGAGAGAGAGAGAGAGAGAGAGAGAGAGAGAGAGAGGGGGCTTAAGGTTTATGGGTTAAGCTATAGAGATTATCATTTTTTTCATGACATATCATATGGCATACGCCATATATATGGTGCATGCCATATATGGAGTGCACCATATCTTTAGCACTACACACATCAAGAGAACAAATCAAATTTATTTGTATTATATATGGTGTACGCCATATATGGTGCACTCCGTATATGGTGCATGCCATATAGGCTTGGTATGCCCAAGCCTTAGGATCAACACACTGAGCCATATGGCATACACTATATATGGTGTATGCCCTATAATTTTTGGGGGACCAAATAGCCGAGTGACATCTTTTTGGTCCCCCATCTTTGTGCACTTACCCATAAGCAAATGCCTAATTTAACCTTCACTTTATTTAAATAGATAAATAATCCTAAATAAATAAATATCATGGAAATAATTTTTATATGATGCAATATTATTAGTTGGATCTATACAATTATGCTTTTTTGTGTGAAGTGGTCATCTATGAGGATGCTACTATCATCACTGGTTTTCTAGTTGTTCTTTATATTATTGATAATTTTGATTTTTTGTTCTATGCATATTGAAAAATAGAAAAATAAATGATGGTATTCACATTTTGATAGATGCACTTATGATAATTTTTATAACAAATCAAATAACAATTAAATAAATCCTATATAATTCTAATGTCTCAAATCATTTAACTTCACCTAAGATAAAAAAATGTAGATATATTAAAACCTCCTTAACTTTGATTTTATTTACCCTAATAATTAAATTAGTCTAATTTTAGAAACTCATTAAATGTTTAACTTGAAGGGAAGTGAATACTTCACACACCTATATTATTTTGAAAAATTATTTGCATTCAAAATGGCTATTGAATTTTTCAATTAACCCTATCTAATTATCAATCAGAGTTAAATAAAAATTTGAAGTCAAGAACATTTGATGAAAGATGCAAGTTAGCTTAAATGAGAATAACAACTATTCTAAAAGCTAACTTGGATTAAAACTCAAAATTAACATTAAGTGCATTTTGAGTCTAGACCAATATTGACAAATAATAGTCAAACCTTCTCCCTTGAAAACTAAATTAACAAAGTGTATAAAAGTTATCAAGTCCCAATAATGAATTAAATTGGCCGCTTTAAAATCTAATGTAAACTATCAAATCTAAGGTAAACTATCAATTGATGAACTATATGGGATTCATAATGAATGGTTCATAAGTGGCTCTACAATAAATGATTCATAAAGCACAACACTTGCTAAATGTTTTGTGAATGGGGTAACAAGGTAAGTGGGTTTAACCTTGGAGGAAACTCCATGGTTAAGCACACTTGAGTAGGAGCAATACTGGGCTAGGTGACCTCCTAGGAAGGCCCGATGCTTCACCCTCGTGAGCATCACCTAAATGCAATGAGTGCTAAGTGTTTAATTCATTCTCATGAGAGATGGGTTCTTGCGAACCATAACTCATGAAACATGGGTCAATGGGTTGAAAACCACATAGTTGAATCGTGATAGCAATATCACACTAAGATAAACTGGTTAATTAAAATAAAATAAAATTTCTTTCTAATCATAAGAGTAATATAATTTGGATACGATCAAAAGTTTTATTTCTAAAATTAAAAAAATATAGATACATTTTATAAGTATTTTCAAAAGGTAAATGGATTATACTTTAATACAAATATACATTGTTTGAATATGTTTGAATTAAAAAATTCAAGAAACAACATCAGTTTATGAAGGATTTCGCCAATTTGTTACTAGTACACAAATTTTAACCAAGAGGAACACTAAATATTTTATTAGAGAGAAAATTAAAATTGCAATTTTAAGAAAACATGTAAATAAAAAATGTATTATTATTTAAAGGATCTGTTGAAATTTCAAGGTCACAACACAAAGAAGTCACACACATCCACCCACACCTCCTAAGGAAGGTTACAAACACTCACGGGGGCTTTACTTAGTGAACCTAGATCATATCACGTGCATTCATAACATACTAAAGAATACCCCTATTTTCGGAAAATATTGCTCCAAACTCCTTTTTGGTCACCTCGCTCCCATACCCATGCAATACCCCACATACCCCTTTCCTCTATAAACCCTCTTAATTGCCCTCCCCATTTTTTCCCATTTTAAACCTCCCAATACGAATGCACGTGATAGGGTATTACCCCATCAGTGAAGCCCCCTTGCATAAACTAAAGAAAGAAACCACCACTATGAAATAAAGAAGCTACATAGACCTCTTTAAGTCAATTTATTAAATCTTTAAAAAGCACAACCGCCTATGGAGAATTGGATTTATAAATGACCTTGGCTCTATAAGAAAACTAGGCTAACCTAAATTTCAAAGAGGGAAGAGTGTACATGTTGGTGATTTCCAAGGTGCCTTTAGTATTGAACCTTTGAAATGTTTTTAACCACCATCAATAAATCAATATAAAAGGTTTGTATATCCCCTAAATTGTGAGAGAATAAGAGAATCTCTTTATCAAAGGTTTTTAATTCACAATTCGATGTTGTTTAGTTAGAGCCCTCTAAATCTGAAAAAAACAACCCACTAAATATACATTAAAAGACATGAGAACATTGTTGAAAGCAAGAATTCAAATATCCAATTCCTTATGATCTCATATGCTATATTTATATGAGGTTTTTATGCATCAATGTTCAAATCATACTCCATGATCCATCATCGAGATGAGATAGTGAAAGAAGAACTCCTCTCATACTATCTCATTCTTATGATAGATCTTGCTATCTCATCAAATCACATTCTATGATCTATCATCTAGATGAGATAGCGAAAGAAGAACTCTTCTCTTACTATCTTTTCCTTATGATGGATCTTGCTATCTTATTAAATTACACTCTATGATCCATCATCCAAATAAGATAGTGAAAAAAGAACTCTTCTTATACTATCTCATCCTTACGATGAATCTTGCACTATCTTATTCTGAGAATAGATCATAAAACACGATCCAAAATGACAATAAAAAACTCACATAAGCTAATAAATAAATTCAAACTAACCCAATAAAATAATAGGAATAAAAGCAATCTTGTCAAAGAGGAACATCGTTGTAACAGACAAGACAAACAAAGAAAATATCAATCGTTTTCTAACCAGGCTGGCCACCAAACGAATAGAAAGACTGAGAACCACTTTTAATTTTTTAGGTATTGCAGAAGAGGGCATTGTTGATTGGTGATATAAGCGGTGAGTGGACTTATATGCAGGTGTACAGAGCACTGAATGGATTTATATGCAGTGTCATCAACCAGTACAAATACATTCTGATACGAAATCTATTTGTCACCTGATCCCCATGACCCATAACTAAGGATCTGATTTCCAAACCGTCAGCAAAGCCTATTGGTTTGGGCCAGCAGTACACTATGTAAGTCTGCTGACATAACTTAGTACTCCTCTCTGATGGTTTCAGATGACCATCAGATGAATAAATGATAAGGATTATCTTCTCTTGCACTTTCAAGTAGCTTTCAACTTTCAAACTTTTAATCTTTTAAACTTTTATCGTATGATAATCTTCTGGTTCAACTTTTAATCTTTTATCTTTCCATTATTAAATATGATATGATATTAAAGAGCAAGTTGTCTCAACTTTTAATATGCAAAATAATATAAATAATAATGTGGAATTTGTCATGGAATGAATCATGGAATCAGATCTAGCAATTCAATGGGAGACTATGCAATCGAAGCTATATAGCAAATGTAAAATGTTATGTAGATAGAGAAGCACAGCATATGAATATGAAATCAAAAGAGATGATAAGTGAAGGAGGCATAATAAATGAGAATAGTCCAGGTGAATGCAAGTATTTATTTGATTTGATTGTGCAATGGGAGAATGGTTATGTTTCATATAGAAATAGTTTGGATAAGAATAATAGTTTTTTTTCCAATTTATTGTGTTTATTTATGTTTGTAAGTGTTGAAGAGTGAGTTAAAAGATATTCATTATTGTATTAGAGAACAATTGAGTTTTTACAAGAAAATAAATTTATTATATTAGATTTATTGTTTAAAATAATAATTTTAGGTGAAAATACGATGTATTATCTATGATTTTCAGTACTTTATTTTTTGTTTCAAAATGTACACGTATTGTACTTCTGTTATACAATTTTATTAGGTTTCTTTCTTCCTACATGTGGTATTGGAGCTTGATCTAATCTTTATTTGAAGAGTTAGAGTTTATTTTTCTTACGTTAAAATTTGTTCTAAGTGGATGCCATGTACATAGAAATATTTTTAGTATATGAAGCGATAAGAAACACATGGATAAAGATACAAAAATAATGGAAAGAATATTGAGATATGCAAGCTGAAGATGAAAGATCAAGTTGTTGATAGAAATCAATGAATTGTTGTATCATCAACAAAACGATCTACCATAACGAATGAAGATCGACTAATTCTTGATAAGAAGACTAGGAGTTCAATTTAATTGTGCATGTCAGATTTAATTTTGTTGAATGTCTCACTTGAAACCACAAAAAATAACTTTGAGATAAATTAGGTACTTTGTATCAAAGAAAAAACAAATAAAAATTCTCTTTATAAACTTTGTTATCCACTAAGAATTAATAATGTGACTTTAAGAATAAACATGTGAACCAACTTTAGTATTGTGGTAAGTTAATTATTTTCTATTGATACTAAAGTGGATTGTGAAGATAAAGCATTTTACTTTGCTTTGTCCTTAACGTGATTCCTAGGATAATTTAGTAATGACAACCATGCTTCTACATTAGATATTAAGAATATAGTATAAATTCAATAGGTGATTATTCCATTGAAGTTTTATCAAAATGTAAAATGTTATATAGATATAAAAAAGAAAAGAATATAAATTCTTTTGTAAAAGAGATGGTTAAGAAAGAAGGTAGCAAAAATGATAATAATAGGTGAGTGTAATTACTTATTTTATTTGATTGTGCAATAGGAGGATGGTGTTGGATATGTGTCATTATATACTTTCCATGTTTAATAGTCTAGATGAGAATAATAGTGATTTTTTTATTGTGCTTATTTATATTTGCATAGGTTTAAGGGTAAGCTAAAATATATTCATTATTGTATTGGAGAAAAATTTAGTTTTATAATAGTAATTTTTTATGTTCTGGTGGATTTATTATCCAAAATGGAATTTTTTGGTGAAATCACTATGTAAAAATTGTCTATGGTTTCCATTATTCTATTTTTTTGTTTCAATATGTATATATGCTACTTCTGTACACTTTTATTAGCTTTCATTTTTCCTTCCTGTGTTGTTAAAGCTTGATCTAAAAATTATTGGAAGAGTTACAATTTATTTCTTCGATGATAAATTTTGTTCTAAGTGTGATGCAAACAAGATTGGGTCTTATCAAACTGTCCAATCTTGTAGCCTTAACTTGTCATCAAATCCACTATATGTAAAGAAAATATGAAACATGTATCTTTATTGAAACTTTTGATTGTACATTTATGCAACAAAATATCTCAAAAACAATTGCATACATTGAGGATTTCAAGAATAAGCAAAATTTAGAAATTTTAGAATGTTTCTAGACACCTCACGCTTGCTAGTCTTCAAATCCTCACGCCTTCATGCCTTCTTGGCTTCACCAATATTTTGAAATCTGATTTTTGTCTTAATTATACAACTCTCATGGCTGGCTTTATCACCACCGACATACTTGCACTATTCTTTTTCTTTTCTCCTATTCATGTCCTCTTCACAAGCTGATTTCTCATACTCTTCCTTATCCAATTTAACATAGAATTTATCTATTCATTTCATTTTTAGTAGTATGTATTTTATAGATTACGTTAAGTTAAATGCTAATATAAGTGGATTCACTTATATACAATTCACCATATTTATATTAAGAGTAATTTGATTCATGCACCTTTATTTTTGTAATTGTATTTTTTTATATTTATATTTATATTTAGCTTTGTGTTTATTTTAAAATTAGATTTTCAATTTGTGGTATCTATATATGACTCATATTTTTATGCATTTATTATTTTTCCACTTTATCATGTTTGTAAATCTTCATACATTTTTCATATTTATCTATTATATTTATGTCCATATTTATTTCATTGCACAAGTTATCCATTGAGAACTAGTCTATTTTCTCTCACGGGATTAGTTTGCAATTGTGAGGTCATTCTCATAATTGTAAACTCATTATACTCATGTTCAAAATTTTAGTTTCAACATAATTAGCTTCCCACTTCTATCAATTTCACCAAAGATAGATCAAATATAAATTTGTGTGAAATGGTGTTATGTCCTTTTATTTAAAGAAATTCAATACAATCATTCTAATAGTCAAAGACTTGAGATTTGAATTTAATTATTATTTTCTTTACACACTTTAATAAATTCAATTAAAGAAACCTAATTTTACATATCATTCTAGAGACATTTACATGACTAAATATAACTCTACTAGATATAATGAAGACAAATAATTTACAAATCACATAAGAAAATACATGAAAAAATTATAAATATTTAAATTCATCTCTATATGAAATCAACATAAAAATATTGATCATAAAACAATTATTAATATATTTTCTACTCTCTATTATCTTTAATCTTAAAACATATGAAATTAAGATCTTTATCATTTTTTACGCATTTATTAATATGACACTAAAAAAATGAATTTTATTTACGTTTCAATTATTGAAAAACTTAAATCAATTTAACTCTATCTTTTTACATTCACAAACAATGTAAAATACTAACATTTAATAAAATTCATCATAGTAATTTACTTGGGATAGGCTATGTACTTAGTTGTTGGATTATGAGGCCCTTCCCTTTTGATTCAACATTGTTATTGCCTAGATCAGTTGATCACTTGGCCACATATTGTTCTCTTTTGCATTTGGTGGAAGGACGTTAATGGTGATCATCTGACTGTTCAGGCTTCTGATTCTTCTTCTACATCCCAAGCTATTGATGAGCCCCTCATTGCTGGTGTAACCTCTTTGTACCCTTAGGTCACTATTGGAGGTCCGCCTTCTCAGTGTGTGCTTCCTACACTTTTTGTTGCCCTTGTTCCACCTTATGGTCCATATTCTAATAGGCTATTTATGGGGGTCTCCCCTCATGCTTCCCTTTCTATAGGTGTTATTGATGATAGTTTTTATTAGACTATGGTTAGTCAACAAAGGAAAGGTTCTTCTTCCTCCTTTTCCCAAACTCGTCCTTGGGTTGTGGGCTTGAGTCATACCCACTCTTGATGTATGGTGTTTTAAACTTGTACATGGTTTGTTCATAGCTAGGATAGTGTTGTAGGTAATTTGTTAATGACCTATGTTATATTTCAAGTGACCTATTTTGTCTTGTGTTTCTTTACCTTAAAAACTTTTTTTATAATTTTTTTTATAAAGGTTCAACATCCATATTTATTACTTTTATTAATAAAAATATAATAATTTATCAACCTAATAAAAAATATTATTATATGTTTTGTTTCATTAAGACTTTAATAATTTTTTCTTATTTACATAAAAGTTTACAATGGAAAGAAGCAATTTCATCTCTTTACAATTGATAATTTACTTTTTAAGTTTGAATAATTTTAATTAGAATTTTTTATACACAAAATTAATTTTTAAATGTTGTTTAAAAAACAAAAACTAAAGAGAGATTACCTCTTAGGCAATTCTATTTTTTTTATTACAATCTTGAATTCTAATATATTATAAATGGAAAAATTGATTGTTTCAAAAACATTATGGATCAAATTTACACTATGTATGGTCAATCTCATGCTCTATAGAAATAATTTAGCACATGAACATTTCTTAAAAATTATGTTGATCTTATAGATTCCTACTATCTAGTTTTACTATATCTCTACTTTTTGTTGATACTTAAGGAACAATGTTATTTAAAATTACCTTCGAATATTGCTAAATTATAAGGGTTAAGGTCATTTTAGTCAACCCTCTTAATTGGATCAACTTATTGTTGGAAAGTTGACTCCCAGGGAGTATATGACTTATTTTGTGTTGTCGTTATGGCAACAAAGTCATATGAAGTTTGACAGCAAACTTTGTTGTGGAAATTGACTAAGTATAGAAGACAAGACAAAACAAAGATACACAAATGATCAGAGCACTAGCGCACGTGCGTACGATTGATTCAGACTAAGCACCTTCAGATATAAGCTCTATGATATGTTTTTATGCTTACCCTATACACACATGGTACAAAATGTCAGTACAGATAAGTTACAGAAAGAACAAGTACACTAGCAGTTTAGAATACAGAGTATGAAGCCGACTTCAGGTTTTTGATTAGCATGTAATATTTTGTTGTGTAAAGGCTAAGCGCCTATTGTAATTAGTTTGTAATCATGTATTAAACATTATTGTAAACATGCTTAAGCCAATTTGTTTGGAAGCGTTGTGAATGTTGTTTTTGGGCCGACTAAGGTCTTGTTTATAGTTGCGTCTATTCAGGCATAAACATATATATGCAATGTAAAGGTATATTACAAGTGTCAAAAAAAGATGCAGAGTAGAGATATAAAAGAATAGTATAAAGATGTTAGTATGAGAAAGAGACCTTAAAGAAGATAAGAGCTTAAGCACATAACTGGAACTGATCAGACATCTGTGTCATACACAACAGTTCACTTTTGGATATATTGCATATCTATTCTCAGGAGGTTGTAGCCTTCTTTCTCATTGAGAAGTGAGCTCTTGGACAGTGAGTCCTCACCCCTAACAGGGTTGTTTGTAAAGACTCCTAACAGGGTCAGGACTTTAACCAGGTCTTTGTACTTGCATTGTAAAGACCCTAACAGGGTAAAGGAACTTTAACAGGTTCATTATACTAGTGCAATATTTGTGGGTACTAATTCCCACTGGGGTTTTCCTCTAATCATGGTTTCCCCATAATCATATCATGTGTTATGTGTTCTTGTGTTAAGCTCCAATTGATTTATATTTAAAGTTGCTGAAATAGAATAAATAGTTAAACACTGAGTCACCCCCCCCTCTCAGTGTTTCCAACACTTATTGGTCATGGAAATGAGAAAATTAAACACTCACTAATCATGTAAATTCTCTATAATATCCCTGTCATTAAATAAATAATAATAACTGTAATTGGGTCCTGATTGATTTAGTTTATCTAGGGCCCATCTTTTATTTTAGCATAGGTGTAGGTGTTGCCGTGTCGACTTTATTTGTACACCTCAGGAGTTGTATGATGGGTATTTATGACCGGTGTGTAGGATGTATTTCTCATGTTGAGTTTTGATATTTTATTTGTAATTGCGAATTCCCTTTGGGATTCTGTTGTTTGCCATTTTAGAGGTGAAAGACCCTCCCTATTTGGTATTTTGCAATTTTTGTGGGATTAAATCCTTACCCTATTCTTCTCTGATCTCCGTTCGAGATTTATAATCTGAAGTATTATCGTTATTCAATCTACTGATGTTGTGTCGCTTGTTCTGTCTACCTCGTGCTATCATTCTCTTGCATTTACATAACTGTGTTTCAAATCTATTTATTCGCAGTATCAATCTTTGAAGGAATCACATCGTACGACCGACATATCGTACGAACCACTTGTCGTACAACCTACACATCATACGAATCACATACTCTTCATATCGTACAACTTGCATATTGTACAACTTCCTATGACCGGGCCATACCGCACATAGCCTGCATAGCGTACGACCTCCATAACACACACCAATATATGAGATCTTCCCCTACCATATGGACCTGTTCACTCTACCGTACGACCACTACACTACTCTATACCTTAAAACTTGCAGTTTGCATACTTCTCTCTCTCCTACGCTACTCTCAGTCAAACCATCAGAGTGAGGACATTACAGTGGTATCAGAGCTGGAGATCTTGTCAGCCTATTAGGTAGTGATTGTTGAAAGAGTTTTGCGTATATGCCAGAAGGAGGTAACATTCTCTCGACACAATGGGGGAGCCACATGATCCAAATGTTGTAGTTATGAAATTACTAGGGGAGTTAACGAGAAGTTAGGTTCAACTGAATGAAACCATGATTAGAGGGAAAGAATGACAATGACATATGGAAGAGACTTTGCATAAATTAACTAAAGGGGGGATAAATGAGGGACAAAATGAACATAAAAATGATAACTTAGTCACATGGAGAGAAAAATATCATACACTCCATCGACCATCTATGCTGATGTTTCTACCTAGAAATGAAGTATCTCGAAGGGAACTAGAGCCCACATTCAAGGAAATGCAGGATCAACTAATGTAGGATTAGAGGAACGCTAATCTTGAGTGGAACCTATTCTTCAGAGATTATGTTGAACTGCAAATGAGATACTCAAGAGGCAGTGGTCACAACTATTACAACAATGGTCTTCTATGGAAGATATGCAAGGTAAATCTATCATCTTTTGAGGGAGCCAGATCAACAATTGCGTGGACATGCGTACAAAAGATAGACATATACTTTCATCTTAACTCAATGCCGAAGGAGGAGGCAATCAAGTTTGTAGTGCTCCACTTGGAAGGGATCACGCATGAATGGTGACATCATGGTATGGTGACCCTCAGTCATGATCAAATGATGTCATACACTGAGTTCAAAGAGAGGTTAATAGACCGCTTCGACATGAAAGATCCAAAAGTTAATTTAAAGGAGCTCTCTCAACTGAAGCAGTCTGGGTTAGTTGACCAGTACATTACTAAATTCCAAAGGCTATTTGTGCCAATGAAAGATATCCTAGAAAGGCACTTGACTATGTTGTTTGTGGATGGACTAATGGAACCTCTTAGAGGTTGAGTAAAAGGATTCAATCCCATCACGCTCATAGAAGAAATAAAAAAGGCACGCAATATGGAAACTTCTTCCTCTTCCTCTAGGAATTATTCACATCCCAAACCACCACTTGCTCCTAAGGAAAGAGAAAAGAAAGAGGAAACAAACCCCCATCGAAGAATCCATTTTTGGATGAGGCTACCAGACACGATTTGAGAAGAAGGAAACTCTATTTCAACTATAAGGAGCCATGGGAACCAAGGCACCGATGTCTACTAAAAGGAAAGATCCAATAAATTGAGGTGATTTCCTTAAGGAGAAGAAGACCTGGAAGAACCCGAAGCTGAAGATGACAGACATCAAGATTCTGACCGTGCAGAGAGGATTGCCACACTAGTTCAGAGGGGAGGTGCCATTACGAAACTTTCTAGCACCTTGAGGTGTACTATGTTCCGTGTACAGGATATGCTCCAGGGAGAGTGGGCTGTGGTAATGCTCGATAGTGGGGCCACACTCAACTTTATCAACTTATCACTAGTCAACATAAGAGATCTGCATACAAAGGCACATCAAGGGTTTAAAGTCAAGGTGGCGGGAGGAAACCTCTTGTAATGTACCCATTTGGTTCCACAACTTAGCATCACCATGGGGAACCACACAGTAACATATGATTTATTCATGGTAGATTTGGATGATATGGAGGTTATACTGGGCATTTAGTGGATGGAGACTCTAGATGAATACACATAGAGTTTCAAGAGAATGGAGTTCTCTTTTGAGGTGGATGGAAAGAAGGTGGTACTAAGGGGATGTCTAATGGTGGTCCAAAGGAAATATAACATGAATAATGAAGGCCACTTTTAGACATGATGAAATCCTTTGGGCCACACACTGTTTGGTTTCAATCACCCCTCTGAAGGGCCAAAAGGTGTACTACCATGATGACAAACTCCAGATGGTGTTGGACAGACATAGTTTGGTCTTCGTTGACATTCCACCTGGCATACTATCACATCGTGGTTTTGAGCACACCATTGAGTTGGAGGAGGGAACCAAGACCATCATCACTACTCCATATCGTCATCCTAAAAGGTTTAAGGATGAGATTAAAAATACAATCCATGAACTGCTTGACAAGGGATGGATTAGGCCCAGTTCCAGTCCTTTTGCATCATTAGTGGTGTGGGTAAAAAAAAATATGGTATCATGTGGATGTGTGTGGACTATCGTGCGTTGAATAAGAAGACCATAAAAAATAGGTACCCTATTCCCAGGATTGATGAGCTACTGGATGAGTTGCATGACATTGTCTATTTTTCCAAAATAGACCTTCGCTCAGGCTACCACTAGATCCGTATAAGGGAACAAGATGTGGAGAAGAAAGATTTCCATTTTCACTATGGACACTATGAACTCTTGGTCATGCCATTCAGGTTGACTAGTGCACTTGCTACTTTCTAGTCCTGTATGAACCACATTTTCAGCAAATAATTGCACAAGTTCCTATTGCTATTCTTTGAAGACATACTCATCCACAAAAAGACATGGGAGGAACATATTAAGCATTTAGAAAAAGTCTTAGGAATCATGAAATCACAATCCCTATTCGCCAAGAGATCCAAATGTGAATTTGGGATGATAAAGGTACTATATTTAGGACACGTTGTTAGTGGTCAAGGTGTTCAAGTGCATCAAGAAAAGATCCAAGCCCTCTTCCATTGGCCGCCTCTAAATACTCTTGCAGAGCGGCGCTGGTTCTTTGGATTATGAAATTATTACATAAGGTTCATGAAGGATTTTTCCCAGCTCGCCGCACCCTTGACCGACCTAATGAAGAAATGATCTTTCCAATGTAATAAACATGCACAATGTACCTTCAAAAAGTTAAAGGAAACCACGAGTTCCTTTTCGGTCCTCACATTACCATATTTCACTCAGCCCTTCATCATAGAATGGGATGCATTAGGGGAAGGCATCAGGTCCATACTCATGTAGGACTATTACTCGATTGCATTTGAGAGTCAAAAACTCTTGACAGTGGAGAATTTGTATTCCATCTATGACAAATAAATTCTCGCGATCATGTATGCCTTGAAGAATTTTAGACAGTACCTCGTGGGATCTAATTTCATTGTCCGTATGGACCACAATAGCCTGAGGCATTTCTTGAAATAGAAGGAGCTGAATGAAAGACACCAGAAGTGGGTGAGAAAAATCTAGGCATTTGAATTTGATATTGAGTATGTTAAAGGGAAGAAGAATGTTGTGGCTAACGCTTTATCAAGGAAGCCCGCCATATGCTTGTTGTCTCAGATTTTGGCAGATTGGAAGGCATAACTGCTAGTCAAATTTTCTAAGAATCCTTTTGTGGGTCAGTTGATGGATGGTGAAGTGAGTGATGACATATACAAGGTGGTCGATAAAATTATTTATTATAAGGACAATATTTATTTAGTGCCTAAGTCCAGGATGAAAGAGAAGATTTTAAAGGAGATGTACGGCTCACCCTTGGTTGGGCATCCAGGGTACTTGAAAAATCAGAGAAAGATTCTTCTGGAAGGGTTTGAAGAATGATGTCCTACAATACATCTAAGAATGTGCTACCTGTCAGCAGAACAAATCTGAGCACACACTACCAGCTGGTCTACTACAACCATTATCGATACTTGAGCAAAAGTAGGATATCATCTCGATGGAATTCATTTCAAGGCTTCCCAATGTACAAGGGAAGGATTGTATCTTTGTGGTGGTCAATCGGTTGACTAAGTATGCACACTTCTTTGCCATTCTCGTAGGATATCAGGCCACACAAGTAGTGGATCTATTTTTTGTGAGGTATTTTTCTTGCATGGTCTCCCTTAAAACATCATCAACGAAAGGGATAGCCACTCCCTCAACATCTTTTGGACAAAACTATTTTGGATTGTAGGGACGAATTTGTGATCGAGCACCAGTTATCACCCATAGACTGATGGAAAGACCAAGATTGTGAACAAGTGGCTAGAAGGATACCTTAGGAACTATGTTTTGACACAACAAAAGACATGAGTTAAGTGGTTATATTTGGGTGAACCCTGCTACAATACCACGTACCACATTTTGATTGGAATGATGCCCTTCAAAGAATTGTACAACTATGAGATGCCATCATTTGTTGATATGGCACTGGGTGATAGCCACACGCCGAGGGCCAAGGATTGGCTACAGGAAGGGTTGGAAATTTTGAAGTATCTTAAGGAAAATCTTTAGAGGGCCTAGAACCAACAGAAGATTTATGTTGACAGACACTGAATAGAGAGAAGTGTTGAAGTTGGCAATCTGGTGTACCTCAGGCTTCAATTGTACAAAAAATCTTTTCTTAAGACATGTGGCAAGGACAAGATGAGTCCATGATTCTATGGACTCTACTAGGTGGTGTAGAGAGTAGGTGAATTTGCCTACGAATGGGAATTGTCAGAAGGTAGTCAAATCCACAATGTCTTTCATGTTTCTTTCCTGAAGAAAGCTATGGGTCAACACATCACGGTCTCAACAGATTTGCCACCCCTTGACAAAGGAGGGAATTTAGTGTTAGATCCATTTGAGATCATCAACATTCGGGAGAAGTGGCTAAGGACACACATGATGAAATAATTTATTGTACACTCGAAGGATCTACCACTAGAAGACGCCACCTGGGAAGGGGAATAGATTTTGGATTACCCCAGTTTGTGATTGCTTGATGACAAGCAATATTTGGGATGAGAGGATTGTAATATCCCTATCATTAAATAAATACTAATAATTGTATTTGGGTCTTGATTGATTTAGTTTAAACTCGGGCCCATCTTTTATTTTAGCCTAGGTGTAGGTGTTGCCATGTCGGCTTTATTTGTACACCTTGGGAGTTTTCCAATGGGTATTTATGACTAGTGTGTAGGATGCATTTCTCATGTTGAGTTTTGATATTTTGTTTGTAATTACAAATTCCTGTTGGGATTCTGTTGTTTTTCATTTCGGAGGTGGAAGACCCTCCCTATTTGGTATTTTGCAGTTTCAGTGGGAGTAACTCCTCACCCTATTCTTCTCTTCTCTCCATTCGAGATTTGTAATCTGAAGTATTATCATTATTCAATCTACTATTGTTGTGCCACTTGTTCTGGCTACCTGTAGCTATTATTCTCTTGCATTTACATCACTGTGTTTCAAAGCTATTTATTTGCAGTATCCATCTCAGAAGGAATCACATTGTACAACCTACATACCATACAGACCACCTATTGTATGACCTATACACCGTACGAATCACATATTGTTCATATCATACGATCTCCTACAACCTCCATACCACATGCCAATATAGGAGATCTTCCCCTAACGTACTGTAAACTTGTTCACTCTACTGTACGACCACTACAGTACTCCATACTATACGGTCTACAATTTGCATACTTCTCTCTCTCCTACACCACTCTCGATCAAACTGTTGGAGTGGGGACATTACATTCTCTTAAATGATTTAATACAAAATTAAATTCTTTTTAATGTTCCAAAGTAAAACATTTCTAGAAGTATGCTCTTTCTAATGTATATTCATTGACTCTTTCTAGTGAACTAATGAATATTGAATACCATCAAATAATTACAGATTTCAATTAATCATGTAGATGTGTAGTAAGATGAATCACAATAAATAGTGAGACAAAAAAGTTGATAAAATCTTGAATTTCAAGGATCAATATTACATAACATAAGATTTCTCATGCTCTATAGGATTGAACTAGGACAACGAGGTGCATATTTTATGGTGGTTTATATATGCATGTGATTATAGGTGGATATGAGTGTAATAAATAATAATTGCATAAAAAATGTGTGGTTCAAAGGAATGTAGTAACGTCAAGTGTATAAAAGTATGTGTAAAATGTGGATATGGAAAGGATCAAGTAATGTATCTAACTTTTTCTCAAGAGTGCACCATTTATTGAAACATGTAATTCTAATAAATAATTTCATAAAAATGTGAACTAGCACAAATATACAAATTTCACCATTAGAATAGTACAAATGTATCTTCACATTAAATGTCTCAACATATACACAAATTTAACTAAGAAGAAATGAAAAAATAGATTATTGAAAATATGATATAACTATGAAGGAAAAAAAAATGTCTGCTATGTTCAAACTAGGTTAATCTAATGAGATGTATATACATAAGCATGAATAAGCCTCTAAGATTAATTTATTGATAGTTTTGGGAGTAATAAATGAGTAATAAAATGTTAAGCTAAGAAATTAAATGTGATGGATACAAACAATTATTCTTTTAGGTATAATGTTGATGCATTAATAAGTTGTAGATAATAAATCTATTAATGTCTAGATTGGAAACTAATCCGCTATTTTTATGTTTCGTCTCAAAATCAAATACCCTATCAACTAGATATGAAATGTTAAGTCTATAGGTTTGGGACATTTTCATGTGCATAGATCTAATCCCTAGCTCAAGATTTGATCTAGTGTAGTGTGTTCTTATATTTTTTAATTCACTTGGTGCATTGATGTATACTTTATTTTGAATATTGGCAGTGCAAAAATTACCTTTATATGATTATCAAATTGTTAAGGTACACATTCTCCTAGATCTACTTTGAATATTGGTAGTATTTAAAATGTATTTAGAAAATTATCTAATTATTAATGTACACATTCTCCAATGTAAATTAAAACAAAAGAACTTGAAACACTATCAACTTATATTATGTGGTTAGTTTCACCCCTTTCTATTATTAAAAAATATAATATAATATTTTTAATTTTTTTTGAAATATTTTAAGATGGAAGAAAAATATTATTTTAATAATATAAGTGTAAGAGAAGAATGTATATATGTTATAATTTTACATGTTTGTTTACATTATTTCACATTAATGTTGTTAACATATGTTTTTCTTGATAGGTAAAGTAATTTTTTTAATTTTTATTAATTTCAAGTTTTGAGCTTGGCCCAAACAAGGTGGGGTTACAACCAGGGAGCTACCTCCCCAAAGATAGAATTCAACGACAAGTTTTTTCAATTCAATGATGCATTGTGACATCACCCTTGGAGTGAGAGCGTTCATATGCATATTGAAAGATCCCTTATTCTCAACCTCTTCTCTCTCTTCCATGTTACCAACTTCCATCCTTCCTCCTAAGATTCAACCTTCTGTATTTCCTCAACACTGTATTCTATCTTTTGGATCTTCTTAGAACGTTCTCATGCCAAGGTTTCCTTCCTCTGATTCTAGACCATTGGTGGATTCTAACCTGCACGTCATTTCCATCACTATGCTACATTCAACAATATCATTATCTGCTTCCATTTTTAGAACCTCCCCTAATGAATTTAAATTTTTTTATACTCCAATACAATCTTCCTTCTTCTTTAGAAATTTTGGGGTACATTCTTCCTTTTTCACCGAGTAATGAAAGGGAAAGACCTCTTTCCACCAAGTTGTCAATTTTTCTGATTTGCGCTTGACACAATAAGCTGCAATATGTCCTATTTGGAAACATCTTCAAAATCTAAAAGGAATTAATTTATAATCCAATGGTTTCTTCCAACAACCCTTTATGAATTTCAACAAAACCTCCTCTGAGAAATCTTTCATAATATCCATCTGTACCAATATGTGAGCATAGGTAGTGTGTAGAAAGTTCAAAGAAACTTCATCTGCAACCAAAAATCTACCAAATAAATTACCTACAACATCAAAGCAAGATTCAAACCAATATTGAAGAGGAAGATTTAGGAGTTTTACCCAGATCAGATTCTTATCAAAAGATATAGTGGTACAATTGAAAGCCTAGTGCCAAGATTTTAGCATTAGCAAGTGTTTGTCCTCTCAGATCCATTATTACTCATAGAGTATCTCATTCTTGTCCTATACATTATAAAATACAACAACAAAAAATACACAAGTCCTTAGATAGATCTATACATCCTCTTTCAAAATGGTGTTAGTAATAACTGAGAGGGGGGGGGGGGGGGGGGGGAANGGGGTTGAATTAGTGGCCTCAAATTTTATCCTTCAAACTTAACCACCAATCAATAAACCTCAGATTATTAAGTCCCTACAAGATGCATGCCATGAAATACTAATATTGATTAACTGTCTATCGGTGTTTTTTGTCAATCCTTATTCTTTCTTGATTACCGATAAGCAGTATAACTATTGACCGAAACTCAGTAAATAAGTAGAGTATACCGATCAATCTAGTGTTAACTATGTCAGATACAAAAAATAAAGAAATGAATCATACACACATAACACATGAATTTTTAACGTGGAAAACCTATTAAGGGAAAAACCACTGGGACCGGTACCCCAAATTTTCACTCTTCTGAAGTGAGCCCTGTTAGGAGCCAACCCTGTTAAAGGTTACAAACACACTGTTAAGTGGTGACCTTGTTATAGGATTTTATACATAGAGGTTGTCACTTAGTATCAGGCATCTATTATTACCATCCTTGAATCAGCCTCCTTCTTAAACTGTTAATAGGTATCGGGAAAATCCAATGCTACTTTCATGAATCAACCTTTTTGGCACTCCTTGGGATGTACCTCAATATATAGAAGACTGTTAAGTCCTGCTCGGTTAAGAGACTTGATGCTTCAATGGTT
>MU225226.1:1094221-1112200 GCA_018584345.1 Thuja plicata
AGTGTCCAAACAACTATTATTCCATCTATATTGTCTAATCATAATTTCATAATTAAATCTATTTTTTTGTTAGCTCTTCTCTCTCTCACACACACATTGTTGTTTAAATTATTGAATAATTTAAGTGGACTTGAATAAAGCGAGATTTCAATAGAAATCATTTTATTTTCCTACATTGACCTATAATTCCATATGCATCATCAAACTTTATAATACACATCTCTCCAATTTTTTTTTTCTTTTGAACAATTTGAATTGATAAATTTATATATATTTTTAATTCAAAATAATTTCATGTTAATATGAAATATTTTATAATTGAAATACAAAAACAATAATAGGTTTCTTGAACTTCAAAGTTCCAATAATGAATTTTGTTTAATGAACATATATGAAATCCAATTCGATATCAAGTCAATTGGAAAAATATTCGAGCTTCAAGACCATTATATTCAAACTCACCTTTGAATCCAACAAAATTAAAAATACACCAAGTTTGGTGAATATCTTTAAAACATGCTTCAAATACTTACATAGCATTCACCTTATAACTCATCCACATGTACAAACTAGAATCTCTATAGTGAATATATTTAATACGCACTTCAAATACTTACATAAGATTCACCTTATATCTCATCCACTAGTACAAACTAGAATCTCCATGTTTCATAGGCGACATCTTAAAGAGATACAAACTCCTCAACATGGGTTGTGAATATAGTAGTACCTTTTTAAAAGAAGTGGGATATCCATGCGTTGAATTTTGATAAATATAAGGCTTCTTAAAGATAACTACTTTCTTATCTTTAATGAAGCGAATCTTATAGGAAAAGAGTACGAGTTACTGCTCATGTTTCAATTATCACTCACTTTTTGCCCACCTAACCCCTTACTAACTTTAAAGAAACTAAAAAAGGATAACTAAAAATCTATTAATAAATTTCACATGTACCAATAGGCTCCCATTTACTTTCTAATTGGAGGAGTTGCGCAACTTTATTGGTACCCAAAGCACAAACTACTAGAGCATTTGGGTATAAGTAGGTAATTTTTGACGTGGTTGTCATGTACGATTATTGGGGCGTCTTTAAGTAGGTATTAGACGACACTTTGAAATGACCACATTTTGACCCTTACATGCATGACATATCTCACAATGTGTGTTGATACTACCCAAAAGTGAACAATAACTATAAGTAGTTAAGTCAAATACAAAGACAACCCCAAAAAATCATCAAATCCGATGTGCCATTTAAAATCTATAGATTCACAAAATTAGTTATAACGAATACTCATACGCATTAGATGACACTTTGAAATGACCACATTTTGACCCTTACATGCATGACATATCTCGCAGTGTGTGTTGTTACTACCCAAAAGTGAACAATAACTATAAGTAGTTAAGTCAAATACAAACACAACCCCAAAAAATCATCAAATCTGATGTACCATTTAAAATTTATAGATTCACAAAATTAGCTATAACGATTACGCATACGCATTAGATGACACTTTGAAATGCCACTTTTTGACACTTACATGCATGACATATCTCAGTGTGTGTTGTTACTACTCAAAAGCGAAAAATAACTATAAGTAATTAAGTCAAATACAAAGACAACCTCAAAAAATCATCAAAATCCAACATGCCATTTAAAATCTGCAGATACTCAAAATTAGCTATAACGACTACTCATACACATTCATAAGCATCCAATGACTCCAATATCTTCTCCTTCCTTGATGGCTTGTCCACGTACAATTTATACTGGTAGCTCTCGGGTCCTTTCAGAATTGCACTATGAAGGAATAAACCGGGGTACCCAACATGTACGTTCTTTAACAAATCAATCCTTTATGATTGGCATGACTGACATAGCCGTGATCTTCCGCCTATTGAATTGCGACAGAGTTTAAACAAGTTAATGGCAAATCTCAATAATGGGGCTGCTGAATGCATTGTGGCAGAGTCAGACAGACAGACAAGAGGAGAACAATAATAGTGAGTTGAGTGGAGCGTGGGTGTTTATGTCAGCCTTTAGCGTTAGGCTTTTCACATGTTGGTTTACTTACTTTGGGACACAAACAAAGCTGTTGTAGAAGATGATTGAGAGTGCATCTGGTCCCCTCACGGGGTAGTTGCCCTTCATGACACTATTCATGAACTCTAGGATTACTCCCTTCTTATCTACTTCCTTTCAATTTTAGGGCAGACAAGTGTATATGCAACTTGACCTCCAAATTTATCTCATTCAATGAATGAGACTATCTCCATAAACCACAAGATCTTCACAACAACACAACTACTCTTTGCAAGATCGCCACCTTATCCCCACATATCACTTTTGAAGGATATGGGATTTGATTCCAAAAAAACATATGAATCACCATAAATCATAAGGCATCAAGTTCAAAAATTTCTGTTTTAAATCAAAATAATTATTATGAGCATATATTTTGTATAATATATTGTTATATCAAGTCAATAATATCACTTTGTGTCCTTAAGTTTAAGGAATGCATTAGTAGAGTGCACTTCATCTCTAAAAGGAAGTTTGAAGGAATACAAATTGTATCATCATAATATAAGCTAGAAATTAATGTTATATCAATCTTTCTTCTTATCGTCAATTCACTCCAACAAAGGGTTTGACCTAGTCGAATTCATTTGCCTATTGAGTCAATAATATTCTCAACTATGTCTCTAGATGACACCGCATTTATAGATTTAGATATGTAGGAGGTGAAGATGTACAAGTCCTCAAGCAAAGTTTCTTTCATATCCATTTTGCATGCTTCAAATCAATAGGGGAAATCCTCCCATGATTGTAATGTTGAGGATTCATTTGCATCATTTCTTTATAATACTTTAGGCTCTAAGAAATTCATCAAACCAAGGTAGAAAATTGTCAAAGTGGGGGAAAATGGAATGGTAAAATTTGCATATCCATGCTATTACATAATTTTTGTGATATACTAATTTCTAATGCTAGGTTCACCAAAATGAAATGTTGGGGGAAGGAATACTAAGCTAATCAATGTAAACTAAAGATCTCAATCCCCTTTTATAAGATTGGAACACAAATAGGCCTAATTATAGTCCTCAAAGGAGAGTTGCGCACTTTGGTTCCCGTTCCTTTGTTGCAAAAGAAATGAGATAGTGAAGTATGTATATTTGATCTATTTTAGTGATGAAAGTATTATTAAATTTAACAAAAAACAACAAGTACAAAATGAAAAATTGAGATAGTAAGGTAAATCTAAAACAAAGACATAAAGAGGAACTTGGATCTGGAATTTGCAATAGACTATGCAGAAGAGGGGTGCTAGGTGAACTAGGTTGAAGCTGTCCGAGATTCCAAAGATGATTAAAAATTGTAGTGAGGACGTTCTATACCACTGTTTCTTGAAAATCCAACTTAGAATGGAAGGAAACCTAGGCATTGACACCGTAGTTAGAGGCTTTTTGTATATTCAAAGTTTGATGCAATATGTTATTATCAAATCTACATTTTGAAACATTCCTATTGTTAGATTTGTACTTGCACACAAGAAAAATGATAAAAAATGTTGTGTTGTTTAGGGGCTTGTCTAGATCAAACCCTATGTTAGTATTCCACTTCCACAAAGGCTAATTATGATATCAAAGTGTGTGTCCTTATAGAGATACAAACTAAACAAGTATTTAAATACTAAATTGATAAATTATTACCTCAAGTATGAAACTCTTTCATAGAATCTCACACAAGGCTTGATGTGATGAAGTAAATTCTTGCAATGTATTAATGCATGCTTCCAATATCAAGAACAAAATGTAATTGATTATGATTTCTCTAGAGGGACTGAATGCTTGAATGCTACATGAATGTGTTTGACTGCCTTTGAAATGATTTTCTAGAGTGTTAGGATGCTTGATTGAAAGAATTAGCTAGATTTTTAAATGAGAAAGAGAGTTGTATTTTTAATCAACTTACACATTTTTGAAATGAATTTGTGGGGAAGGTTGACAAATCAAGGTAGATTTCCACTACTTACAAGAAAGACTTTCGTTCTTCAAAATTTGAGATTTTCTTTCCTGGACAAGGACACTAGACATCCTAGTCCTAGAAAAATGAGCCACAAAAATGTCGAGAAGAAGGGAATAAACCAAGGTTACAAAAATGGCCCGGAAACTAGGAATAATCATGCATAAGTTATGCACATCCACCAAAATGTATCACAAATCATATGTAAAATCATTAAGGTCAACAATTTATGCCACTACATGTATCCCCCACTTTAGTGAGAGTATGAACTTATGCTCATACTAGCGATAAATTACAAAGAAGCCAAAGATTCTTTTGTTAAAAAATTGAAGATAAAAGACTACTCCAAGCATAGAAAGGCAATAACCCGTAAGACTTAGGGTCTTATCAAGATAAAATGTTGAGCGTGAAGTGAGAAAAAATATGTTTAACATTGGATAAATACATGGAGCATACACAACACATGGTATGACAAATAAGACTAGTTAGACCTATAGATACTTACTAGGAGTCATATGCACAAAATAAGGCTTGACCTCCTGGACTATAAAGATCCTTAGATTCTTGCTAGGAGTCATGTCACAAACATATAAAGTATGACCTTTAGGACTAGTAAGATCCTTAGATACTTACTATGTGTCATCTCCACAAGGGTTCACAAGTCACAAGGCTACCAAGTTATGTTATGCTACATGACTCATGAACAAGTGAAGGTATCACATGCTAATAAAAATCTTCAGATATACTAGGTGGGCTTCAAGCCAATGGTATCAAACATTATTGACCAAGATAAAAATTCTATTTTTTGGGTAATATTGAAAAGGTGAACTGCGAAGAAAGGGGTTTTATGATAGCACAAACAACTTTATGGTGTGTGATAAAATTGAGAAACTAATCTCTGGTGTGTGCATAAAGTGAAACACATGAAGAAATGTATGCTCCCACCCTAAAGTAATTGCATATGCCAATTGCTACAAATTTAAATTAAGGTAGTATACATTCAAAGAAAGCACATTGCAATAATGAAATGCCCTCAAACATAGGAAAATTTAGGTGATGTCACATACAAACAAGATAATACAAAAATACATAAGGGATCCAAAAAAATGGAGTTAATATAAATGTAAATAGATAATGTATACAATATGATTATTAAATTGATCAAATCCCCAAATACAATGAAACTATGAGTATAAAGGAGGGGGGTAGAGAAGAAGAAATTAAGGAATTTTAGCTCAACATGGAAGAGACTTAAAATGTCTAAGCATTTTGCATCATTCTCTAAGACAACTCAAGAGAACATTTACAACGAGAATATTTACAAAAAACACATTTACAAAAGTAGAAGAATTCCACAATAATTTTGGCTCCTTTGTATCCTTGTGCCAATAGAGAATCAAAGTTCATCTAGAGAGAGATTAATAAACAAAAGACATGCCAAGTAGTACATCATGGGGAAAAAAGTAGATGTAAGAAAATATAAAAATAAAAAGGAGTGTTATACTTACAATACAATCTATAGAAAATCATCTGCCTCCCAATTAAAAATATGCTAAAGTAGCTAAAGCTATTGTAACACAATGATCTATATCTAGTTGCAAACATGGACCACCTAAGTGTTAGGAATAATAGTCCACCAACACAACTGAGAGGGGGTGAATCAATTCTGAGATAGATTATTAAACATTATAAACCAAAACTCTAATCAAATGATAACACAATAAATGCAACACCATAATACAATCCTTTGTTGTCAACAAAACCCTATTAAAGGTAAAACCCCGGTGGGAATCAACACCGGCCACAAATAATGTACTGAGAATATAGTATCCCTGCTAAAAGATTTAGCACTGTTAGGAGATTATTAATGCATTACATTACATAGTCCCTGTTAAAGGATAGATCTTGTTAGGAGTCAAGAGTAACAGTAGGCTCACTGCCTAGGCACACTGTCTAAAGAAGGTTAAATCCACCCTCAGGACTTACTGTCTGAAATACAAGTGTACATAAGAAATATACAATCCAGTGAACTATTTGATAGCAACTATCATTGTTTGATCAATTCCAATGAAGTCTCTTAATCACATCCTCTGCTCTATATCCAACATAATTCACATAAACAAGCTCGTACCTTCTACACTTCTCTATTACCACACACTTTCACAAACAAAAACAATCATTCTTTTATACAGATTTACAACAAGCAACTAGGTCAGTCAATTAAGACTTCCCCAATGCAAAATTAATTACTTAGCCCCTTGCTAAGATACACACGGTACCTATAAAAAGTAAACATCAATTACAATTCATCAAATATACTCCAAGATCCGTAATCTATGCTCGTACTCCACAATACACGCTACATCTCCGAAGTCGGCCCCAAATAGGTCTTCTCTAGAACACACACCAAAATTGACATAACCAAGAGTCCTACAACCCAAGAATCATAAAAAACATTCCTCAACATGTCTCCTGACATTCCCCAAGCTCGCATATCATGAATCCTTATTGCACACATGTTATCCTCAAATCACAGAGACTAACTCTGTCAAAGATCACTGTCACAGTCCAATACCCAGTCTTCACTAAAACACCTATAACCCACTCCATCTACAATATTAAGCCATGCGACCTTAGACATAAGATCACAACACATCCCTGTACACATCACCATCTTTTATCATTGTGAAACAACTGTACATACCTGTACACTTCTATCAGTCATCAAGAAATTGTAATAACCAGTCTGTTCTTCCTTCATAGAAACATATGTTGATATCGGTGAAAAAACATGAATGCCAACAACAACAACAGAAAATAATTACAACAATCTCCCCCTTTGGCATTGATGGAAGCATATGGGAAAATCCATCAACCCAAAAGTACTCACTCTCTACACAATCTTCTCAATGTCCTCAACACAACTCTCCCTAAAATAGTAGGGATTTTCACATAGAATCTCTCCCCCTATGACAACAATGGAAAAGGGTTCCATAACTCTTCTTCTTTCCTTTTCAAGGTGTAGCTTTTTAAAACCTTCATGTCTCCAACAACCATGTGAAAAATCACCCAAATGTGTTCTATAATGTTCCTGCGATCACTCTCCCTGAGGAGTAGATCCATACATCAAGTCCAGAAAATGATATAGCTCTGAAAGCCACAACGCTGATGCATTCCTACATCAATTTAGTTCTTGCATGGAGGGGCTCTCACCCCAAGCATACCTTTGAGATATGCAAAGGCATCCTTTGGAAAAGCTTTTGTAAATATATATGCTATATGTTCCTTTGTGCTGATATACTCCAATATAATCTCCTTTTCTGCAACCTTGTCTCTCAAGAAATGATACTTGATGGAAATATGTTTAGTCTCTGAATGCATAACTAGATTCTTTGACATATTCACTATAATAGTGTTATCACAATGGATAACCACTGGATCATCAAATGTTATCCCAATGTCCTTTAGCATTTACTTCATCCAAACAATCTATGTGCAATTCATAGCAGCAACAACATACTCTTATTCAATAGTAGACTGAGCTATACAATCTTACTTTTTACTTAACAAGAAACCAATATTTTCCCAAGAAAGAATGCACCACCACTTGTACCCTTCTGGTCATCAACATTTCCTGCCCAATCAGAATCAATATAAGCATGCAAATCAAAATCATCAAATTTCTTATACCATAAGCCATCATCCAGTGTTCCTTTCAGATATCTAAATATTCTTTTCATAGTAGCAAGGTGTGTCTCTATAGGATCTTCTTGATATCTTGCCACAATTTTAACTGCATTAGCAATATCTGGTCTGGGGTGAGTCAAATATTGTAAGCCTCCAATCATAGATCTGTACTTTGTCTGAAAAACACTGAGATTTTTTATTAGTAGTAAGATTGTGACCAATAGCCATAGGTGTTCCAATAGGTTTACAATCTTCCATTCCAAACTTTTTCAGCATTTCTTTAAGATACTTTGTCTGAGAAATAAAAATATCATTCTTGTTCTGATTAATTTGCAGTCCAAGGAAAAATTTCATCTCACCAATCATTGACATCTCAAATTAATATTTCATTTCCTTAGAGAAATTTTTACTCATTACATCATTTCCTCCAAAAATGATATCATCAACAAAAACTTCAACTATTAGAATTTCATCTTCACTAGTTCTTAAGTACAAATTACTGTCTGCATTACCTTTTCTAAAACCAAGACAAAGTAGATACCTATCCAATCTTGCATACCATGCTCTAGGTGCTTGTTTTTGTCCATACAAAGCCTTCTTCAACTTGAAAACCATATCCTCATCTTCTGTCAGAGGAAATCCATCAGGTTGTTAAATATATACTTCCTCTTCTAGATCTCCATTCAGAAATGTAGATTTAACATCCATCTGATATACTTTGAAGTATTTGTGTGCAACATAAGTAAGAAATAATCTTACAGCCTCAATCCTAGCAACAAGAGAAAATGTTTCTTCAAAGTCTATACCTTCGTGTTGCGAGTAGCTTTTACAAACTAGTCTTTCCTTATTTCTTATAACCATTCCTTCTTCATTCATTTTGTTTTTGAAAAGCCACTTAGTTCCTATAACATTATTATCTTTAGGTCTAGGAACCAGTTCCCAAGTGTTATTTTTCTTTATCTGTTCCAAGTCTTGCTACATATCTTTAGTCCAAGATTCATCTCTACATGCCTCATCAGTATTTTTGGTTCAATTTGAGAAAACAAACAAATTTCATCTCTTAATCTTGATCTTGTCATCATTCCTTTCTTTTCATTGCCAATAATTTGATTTTCAAGATGTTTTTTCTTAACATACCTCAAAGTCTTAGGAGTTTTAGTAAGATCATTTGAGTCATCTTGACATACCTCAATCTCATGTTCAATCTCAAAAGGTTCTTCTTGATCTGCAATAACCTCCTTGATCTCTATAGTCTGGTTACAGTCATATATTCTTTCTTGAATCTGGAAATTTTCATCAATCCTCTCATTAGCACTTTCAATCATCTTTCTCAATCTCAGATTGAAACATTTATAAGCTTTTCTCTTAGTGGAATAACCAAGGAAGATTCCTTCATCTCTTCTAGCATCAAACTTTCCTATCTCATCATCTCTTTTGATATAGAATTTACTACCAAATATTTTGAAATATTTCACAGTAGGAGTATGATTAAACCATAATTCATAAGGAGTCTTACTTGTACCTTCTCTGATCTGAATTCTGTTCAAAGTATAAACATCAGTACCAACAACTTCTCTCTAATGAACATGTGATACATTTCCTTCAACAACATGGTTCTTGTAGCATCTAATATTGTTCTGTTTCTTCGCTCTTCTATCCCATTTTGTTGTGGTCTCCTACAAGCAGATGTATGTTTGTATATTACATGCTCTTCGCAGTAGGTATTGAACAAGTTTGAAGTTAACTCTCCACTTCTATCCGATCTCAAAAATTTTATCTTTTTTTTTTAAAATCAGTAAAAGGCCTAAGCCATGGTTTTTATTATATTAAAAAATTGTAAAGATACATTGTCTCCGTTCACTGCAGGTACTGGTAGGAAAGAACGGAGAAGAAAACCTCAGTCTAGCCTGGGACCAAAGTCTATAATATTTCATATAGTTTGAATTAAAAAATAGAATAGAAGGAGGCATTCCTCCTCTTACAATTTGATCCCTAATGAGAGGCAATCCACGTCCTTGATAACCTTAACTATTACATAGAGTACTTCTGGATATTTTGAGACCACTTTCACACTACTTCTTCCATTTGGGAAATCTTTCATATCCTTCCTTGTCCATTTTCTTTTTGAATATCCTTTATCTCGAACCTACACAAACATCACTTACAACATAAAACTATATCTACATGGTACATTAGTAATCTGTCATATCTTGAATTTTAGATAAGATAAAACTCCAACATATTCCATCATATTCATATTTTCCAAATAATTTATTGATGCAGATCATAATGAAATATAATCGGTGCAATTCCTATTTTCTTGAACCATAAATTAATAATAATCCGCCTAAGGAGAGGATTGCTAATTACGATATTCCTTGTTAAAGGGCACACAACCTTTTAAGTAATATAATTCTTCCATTAAATCATACAGTGCCTGGGTCTAAATTAATAGCCCATGCATCTGCTAGGGTTAATTCTAACATTCTTATCATGCTAATGATATCTATAATGTCTTTACTATTAAACTATAATTCACGAAATAGATCAAAATTATAGTTCAGATATACGGTTGTCGTTATGGTTCTGGGTGTTACCCCAACAATAAAAAACAAAAAGGAATTCTCAGTTATAAGTTGCTTAAAGCCTATGAATAAAAGTCTAGTGACAAAGTATCTTATGTAATTTGAAGCATAAAAAGGCCTTACTAGCCTATCTAAAAATCCTCTGTCCTTACTCCTAATCTTGCCACCCGAGGTGGAAGGGTCCATCCCACAGGAAGGCATCCCATCCTGCCACTCCAAGGCATCATCATTAATATAATCATAGATATATATTTCTTGAGCCTCGCTTGTCCCATCCTGAGAAACTCCAAAAACTGCAATGCTTTCTTCTTTTAAGTACGTAGTAAACTAGTCGGGGTTCTCTGGGGGCTTGATGTCTAATAGGGCCGTCAGAAAATTTAAGTTTTGACCCCTGCTAACTAGTGATGAGTTGAAAGCCTCCCTACTCTCAAACTATAAGATAGGGTATCTAGGGGCCGAATTGTCCCCTAAGAGAGCTTTCCCATAATTTATGGCTTTGGGAATCATCAAAGCTTCATCAATGTTGTGAAGGACAATATCGATACCCCCAAGAATATCCCCTTTGAATATTTTTTGACAAATCATTTTTGCATTCTTTTTATCCCTTTCTAGGAACATTGCCAAGGCTAGGAACAGTGATGCAATGTCTGAATTCACTCTTGTCCAGTCAGTATTTTTCAAGTAATTTGATTATAGCACTAATAAGTTAATGTATTTTATGATGCCCTGAATCCTCTATTTTATAATATCATACTTTACTTCAGTCTGTCACTTCTCACCTCAAAGTCTAATTGGGGTATCCATATTATTTTTCTCCTTTATACCCTAATTTAGAAGAGTAGTGCAACTCCATGTCTGACAGAAGTTATTCAAATATTTGAAAACTTGCTAAAGACAGTATTATGGTGTATCTGATATATATAAACTTTGGCATAAATTTCTATGTTGTGGAGTGATTATTTATTAATTTAATTTAATTCCCAACCTATCCCAAGGTAATACAAGTGAGATGTCCTTTCAAGATTTTGCCTTGCAAAAAAAAATCTATTTCATAAGTAAGATTTGTACTAAGGGGTCTTATATCATTGATGCAAGGCATGTATATTGAATGTCAATAAGTGTTGTAATTCCTATATGTTGATAGCTTAATGAAGGGGCTTGTTCACCATTAATGATCTTAATAATTATCCTTCTTTCACTTAGCTGTAAGGTAGATTTTACTTAACTTCAATTGAGGTGCACATTTAATTTTCCATTAAAATTAAAATATTTTATGAGCTTTGTCAGATTACCGTATCTAACATGATCTTTTTAGTGTTATTCTTTCTTAGATTCTTTAAACCTGATTCATTCTCAACTTTTGCTTTGAATATCATGAATTTTTCAAAAGCCTCAGATTTCTCTCTCTAATATGTAACCCACATTATTCTAGAAAAGTCATCAACAAAAAGTATAAAATACCTTTCACCATAGTAAGACCTCATTCTTGTAGGACCACACAGATCTGTATGTACTAGAGCCAAATTCCCTTTCACTGAGTAAGATTTTCTTTTGAAATCGCTTCTAGTCTATTTCCCCATTACACATTCTCTACACATGGTGTTAGATGGTTTCACAATCTTTGGTAGATCTCTAACAATATTATTCATACTTTCCTTCACAATATTATCAAAATTCACATGACAAAATCTTCTATGCCATAGCCAACTGTCATAAACCTTCACAACAAAGCAAGAAGCCTCAGATGTAAACAATTCAAATACATTACCTCTCGACTTAGTACCAGATGCGATAAGTTCTCCTAACTTCTTCTGATAGAACATATTTCCCATCAATGAATTTTAATTAATAAACTTTGTCTACTAGCTATCCAACACTTAACAAATTATTCTTAAGTCCATCAACAAGTAACACATCGTTAGTATTAGTCTTTCCATCCAAAGAAATAGATCCAACTCCAATGATAAGCTTAGGAGTGTTATCACCAAATCTCACAACACCACCATCATACTTGGTTAGCTTAATAAATTTATTTCTATCTCTAGTCATATGGTGTGAACAACCACTGTCTATGACCCATTTAGTTTGTTTTCAACATTTGACATTAGGGCTCTTTCTTCATGAATAGGTTCATCATCCTTGATAGCAATAAATCCAATCACATCATAATCAATAGCATCATAATCATAAACATCTTCACTAGCATAGTAACATTCCTTATCCTTGGAATACTTAGGTTTATAAAACTTAGATTTATGCTTAGGAACCCTTGTAGGACATCTAGATATAAAATGACCTATCTTATTGCATGAAAGACATTTTAGAGGTAAATTTTCTTCAAACTTACCTTTACCTCTCTTTTCTCTTCTAGCAATCAGGGCCACAATTTCATCTAACTTTCTTTCTTCTTCCCGTATCTATTCCTAGTCATTATCATATCACCAAGCTCTTCTCTCAAGTCACTTCTACTGGCTCTCATAGTCCCTAATAAAGTCTTTTTATTTTTATGCACAATCGTCTTAAATGATGTCTCAACTTTAGGTAATGAATCTCCCAGCTTTGTAGCCTCAAAGGTAGTTAAATTAGCAATCACCATCTCTCTATTGAAGATCATCGTCAAAGGTATGATCTCCTCTATAGCTTGCACTATAGTTTTGTAAATAGGTGTCAAAGATCTAAGAATCTTTGCAATCACTTCTTCTTCATTGTATGTGCCTCCAGAGTTTCTAATGCAAATAACAATCTTTTTAACTCTCTGTACATAATCTCTAATATTCTCATCATCTTTTATTTTCAGATTTTCTATCCTTGTCTTCTAGTTCTGCAACTTTTCTTTCTTAGTAAACTTATCTCCTTCATATAGTGCACTAATCAGTTTCTCTTGCAACTATGTTATAAGAAAACAACTTATTTTCATCATCAGTAGATTTATCAAGTTTCCTCTTCAGTATTGACCAGATAATCCTTCTTTGTGATCATCCAATAATCAATTACCAAACACAGCAAATGAGTTCTCATTTTTCTCTTTCACATGTCAAAGTTTTCAGGATCAAACTTTAGACTATCCTTCCTATAGTATGTCATTTTTAGGATCACCTCAAGATGTTAATCTTTCTCTCTAAGGACCATAAGCTATGTTACCAATTTCTAGGAATAACAGTCCACCAACACAACTGAGAGGAGGGGGGGGGGGGGGGGGGGGGGGGGTGAATCAGTTGTGAGATAGATTATTAAACATTAAACATTATAAACCAAAACTTTAATAAAATGGTATCACAGTAAATGCAACACCATAACACAATCCTTTGTTGTCAAGGAAACACTGTTAAAGGTAAAATCCCAGTGGAAATTAGCACCCACAAATAATGTACTGAGAGTATAGTATCCCTGCTAAAAGATTTATCCATGTTAAGAGCTTATTAATGCATTACAATACATAGTCCTTGTTACAGGACACACCCTGTTAGGAGTCAAGAGTAACAGTAGGCTCACTACCCAGGCACACTGCTTAAAGAAGGTTAAATTCACCCTTAGGACTTACTGTCTGAAATACAAGTGTATATAAGAAATATACAATCCAGTGAACTGTCTAATAGAAAATATCTTTGCTTGATTAGTTCCAATGAAGTATCTTAATCACATCCTCTGCTCTACATCCAGCAGAATTCACATGTAACAAGCTCAAAACAACCACACTTTGTTTTTACCACACACTTCCACAAAGGAAAAAAATCTTTATTTTATACAGATTTACAACAAACTATTAGGTCAGCCAATTAAGACTTCCCCAATGCACAATTAATTACTTAAACCCTTGCTAAGATACACACAGTACCTATAAAAAGTAAACATCAATTACAATTCATCAAATATAATCCAAGATCCGTAATCCATGCTCTCACTCCACAATACGTGCTACATCTTTGAAGTTGGCCCCAAATAGGTCTTCTCTAGAACACACACCACAACTGATGTCACCAAGAGTCCTGTGACCCAAGAATCATAACAAAAATTCCACAACATGTCTCCTAACATTCCCCAAGCTCACATATCATGAATCCTTATCACACGCAAGTTATCCTCAAAAGACAGAGACTAACTCTATCAAATATAACTATCACAGTCCAGTACCCAGTCTTCACTAAAATATCTGTAACTCAGTCTATCTGCAATATTAATCCATGCGACCTTAGACATAATATCACAACACATCCCTGTACACATCACCATCTTCGTTCATTCTGAAACAATTGTACAATACTCGTATACTTCTTCCAGTTATAAAGAAACAGTAATAACCAGTTTGTTCTTCCTTTATAGAAACATATGTTGACATCAGTGACAAAACATGAATGCCAAAAACAACAACATAAACTAATTCCAACACTAAAGAAGAATCACAATGTGTAACACTAGAAACTAGAGTTGATTCCTTAGAAAACATTGAAATAACTTTGAATTATTCTCTTCAATTTCAAACATGTCATTCAAATCATTATCCAAGCTTATCATAATACATGGAATAATTGTTGAACACACCACAACATTGGGTGGATGAACCAACCTTGGTCATTCACTACTAAATATTTCAATCATAATTCCACATAAATTAACCTTAAACAAATTATCAGCAAGGAAAGATAAAGTAACAAACACCATACACAAGAGAACACCCCATTTACATGGAAAACCCAAGAAGGGAAAAACCATGGTAAGATCTGGGTGTGTGTAGGATCATGGTATGCCAAACTATGGCCTTAAGTGGCAATGAAATTTTAGCAAAATAGGGTTAGGCAACTTGATGTAAAAAGTTGAACAGCTTATCAACCTTATATCAAAAAGATGTAAGACGAGAGTTTTTAGGAAATTTAATGTAGTTTATAAGCTAATAGCTTTTTTTTTGAAAAAAATTAATCTATTTAGTGAAAAATTTAAATTTCAATACAGTGGTACGTAATTTCAAGTTAAAGATAACAAGTAGATTTATGTCTGACCACTTTAGTCACAATCAAATGATAATATTTTTTTTATAAGATTTTTTATATAAGTAGAAGAATCATGTCCGGATGTCACATATGTTTTTGTGTAATTATTTTCTAAATAAATAAATAATTTTGATTTTTTACTACAAGATTTTTGGAATAAAAAACTTTTGTGTCTGACCAGCTTAACTTGACCAAAACTTAATATATATATTTTTCTCATATTATGCGAAGCATAGAATGTGACACATATTTTGGATTTGAAAAATGTTATACCGTTTGAAAGTTATAGATGTTTTTCAATCATACTATCAATTAGGACTTTAGACGTAATCCAATTAGAAAATAAATAATAATAATTTATTTGTTAGTAATAACTGAGAGGGGGGGGGGGGGGGGGGNGGGGTGAATTAGTGGCCTTAAAAATATTCCAATAATCAACCCAAAAAACTTAGTGCCACAATATTAATCCTCTAGTTATCTTCAATCCTATAAGATGAATGCCTCCAAATATGTTTATCAAATTACTACTGCTCGGAATGCTTTGTTAAACCTCTTACTGTAAGTTTACCGAATAGCAATTTGTCAATTTAACAAAAGATAACAAATTATCTAGAGTATACCAATCAATCAAGTTAAGCTATGTGTAATGCTAAAAACTAAAGTAATGACTCATAAACACATGGAATTTTAACGTGGAAACCTTGTTAAGGGAAAAAACCACTTGGGACCGGTAACCCAAAATTTTCACTCTTCTGAAGTGAGCTCGGTGAAGAGCCAACCCTGTTAAAGATTACAAACACACTGTTAGGTGTGACCTTGTTAGAGGATTTAAAAGTTTAGTCTGTCACTTGATATCGAGCACTTCTATGCTACCTTCCTTGATCAAACACTCACTTGGCCTATCAATAGGTATCTGGCATCTCATGCTATCTTCATGATGAAACTTTTTGATACTCTTGTGGATGTATCTCAACATAGAAAGGATCTTTAAATCCTGCTTGGTTAAGAGACTTTTTGTAAAAATGATTAAACTGAAACAATATGATCTGTTCACATATATAACTTGTACTTTCAGATCTATTGTAATCTCATAAAACTAATCTGATCAATATATCTCTGTTAATACCTTTTCTCCACTTTACTTCTACTCTGTGGTGTTGTGCTCTATTGCTCGGTGTCCGCAAAAAACTTTAGCTCTTTCCTCAGCTTGATTGATCAGGACTGTATGAATTTGTTCTTCATCAGTTTCTCTTTATCATCCTCTTTTTCATTCACTCCCCATAATTTGTAATGAATTAGGTTGTCTCTATGTAGACATGATATCACTGTTGATAGGTTCTTGATTTTCTTCATCTTGGCGTGAGACACAATCTTAGCCAATTAGATTTAAAGAAAAACTCTTGTTTTATCTCACAGAGATCTTCTTGCCAATTGGACAAAACAACTTTAAATCCTGTACTTATCTCTAGCTTATCTTGTCGATGAAAACAATGATAACTACTAGTTAAGTCTATATTTAGCTCGGCCAACTAGATATTTTGTCATTTCTGAACTTTAGTTATTTTTGGTGTTCTAACGTCCTCTTTGATAGCTTCGGTCAACACTCCAGTTCTCCTCGGCCTTCTTCGTCTGTTTACACTATGTTTCTGGTTGTCGGTTATGCTTGTGATTCTTCTCGTCGGTAATGTTCATCGGTTTTCTTGCTCGGACATCACTGTGACTTGAATTTCCGTGATCTCTGTTTGTCAGGTTCCACTGACCGTCAGTGTTTGAAGTCACATTGTGAATGCTTGTCTTTTATACATTACTAAAAACATAATCTTTATCTCTCTGATTCTCTGAAGTCTTTGACACTTTGTATATAACTGAATAGATTATATCAATTTGACATCAATGATAATACAATCCATTAACTGAATTAATGTCTTGCATTATCCTTCTGCATTTTCATGATTAACTTAACATCTTCAAACATTCAATCAGTTACATGTCATCATTATTAAACTCAAAAATTTAAAAAATTTATATCAGTGGAAAGATGAGAATCTGATTAAGACATCCTCTTCGTTTCATTAATTTTGGATAAAAAATGTCAACTATAAGGTTGAAGTTTGGAAATGTAGGGAGATTCGTAAAACACATTTTTTGGGTTGAATTCCTAGGTTTGGCATTCCCAAGCCAAAACCCAAAGAAATCCCAAGGTATATTTGTGGTTTGGTGATTTGTGTTAGAGATATTTGATATCACATACATATCCAATATCGGATACGTCATCTATGAATTGCACTTGCATAT
Organism: Thuja plicata; assembly: GCA_018584345.1. NCBI lineage: Eukaryota > Viridiplantae > Streptophyta > Pinopsida > Cupressales > Cupressaceae > Thuja > Thuja plicata. The sequence goes on from MU225226.1 coordinate 1,111,805, forward strand.
TTAATGATATATAATATATATATAAATTACATATATATTAGATATTTAATGGATTACATGTCTACTAATATTTTAGAAATGTAATGCATTATAAATTTAATGAACTATGTACGGAATATCACGAGAGAGAGAGAGAGAGACGTAATGCATTATATATATACCAATTTATAAATATTATGTTATATATATATTATATTATATATCAATATATATATTATATATTATATATATACTTATTATATACATATATATGTATATATATATACATATATATATATATGTATATATATACATATATATATACATATATATATACATATATATATATATATACATACATATATGTATATACACACATATATGTGTATACACACACACATATATATACATATATAC
>MU225226.1:1121752-1162044 GCA_018584345.1 Thuja plicata
ATCTCCTTCATGCAAATGGATACTTGAGAATGATGGATGCTTGCTTCAAATCTTGCTTAATTTCTTTCTTGGAATTCACTTCATAAGGATGCTTGATGCTTGATTAGAAGACTTCAATTGCTTGATCGTGGTTGATAATTGATAATGCTTAGAGAAAAATGAGAGAGAAATGCTCCCTTTTATATGAAACTAGGGCACAATCTTCTAAGGAGGCCTACAAGGATAATTAAATCATCATTTAAGCCTTTAACCCTATGAGAGGACCTATATTAAATATAATTTAGGAATCAACCGATTTGGAACCCGAAACAACCGACCTGAAAGCGAGAATAGATTTTTTGTGAAGACCGACATCCTGAAAACCAAAAGTTCCCAGGATTTGGTCCCTGGGAGAGGGTCAAGGTCGGCCCTATCCTAGGGCAGGGCCAATGTTGACCCTGTCCAAGGAGGTTGACCCTGTCCCCAGATCCCAAGATCACAGGTTAGAGACCCATAATGCAGAATTTAGGTCAAGAAATGGAGGTTAGAAAGGCAGGTCCGGGGGGAAGCCATGTCAAGATCAGGAACCCATTCAGAGGCACTTGTCATGACCCCAAACCACTCACTCAAAAGGATTAACCTATCTCCTATGGAAGTGATTCCATTTTTTGACTATACACAAGGGAAAGGAGGTTGTTAATCTACTTAAAGTATCAGAGCAGAAGACATGAAGAACATTAAACATAAAATACCATTAACTTAGAAGACAAAGTGCCAACAACGTCATTGCAAGAACTCTCTCTTCTTCATTAACATTCCTTCTAGCAAGCACTGGTGCGTGGTACAATGGCAGCTCCAAGGGAGCATCTAACTACTGAAAGCTTCAAAGACCAAGGAGCATTGAGCTCTGCAACTGAAATGAAAATATTACTTCTCTATTACTATGGACTGCCAAATCATCTATTTCACCGACCCTTGAAAAAGGGCCAGACTCACTATTTATACACATTTTCATCTAACCCTAACCCTAACTCATATTACATTGTACAATAGAATATAATATCCGGTGGCCGGTACTACCTGCGTAACCCTACAAAAGACCTAGAGATGGAATAGGCCTGTCATGTCAGAAGAAAAGATTGAGAAGTGGAATAGAAGAATCGACATTGAGAAGGGAGCCAAGAAGAAGAGAGAAGAAAACCTGATCCCCTAGGGATCGAGGCTACATGCCTCATAAATGGGAAATGCGGCACCCTGTCTCCAATGTGCCAGGTGTATATCTGAAGTGACACCTCGATAAGGTCATCTGTTAGAAAGCCCCTTGTCGATCTGACGTGCCTTGATGTAGCTATCTTCCCTCTGAAAACCTTCGAAAACCCTTATTAACTGCTACCCACTTCTGGCAACCTTCATTAACTACTTTGAAAGTGACCAGTCGGCCTCGGAGACTGGGACACAGGTCACTGAAAGAATGCAAAATATAGGATCCGGGACTCCAGGATCTAGGAACTTACATGCCAAAAAGAATAAAGAATACAAACACTTGTATTTCCTCCAGCCTCTAGATTGTTTCTTGTTATCATTGAAGGTCTGGAGGAGGCGAGAGATTCCATCTTCATCAACTTCTTTAAGACCAGCCCGCCGGTAGTTAGCCACTTCAATCTGTTCCCCCAGGTCTGGAACATTTCCTTTAAACTCATCGGCCATTTTTGCCGCATCATGACCACTGAGTACCATAGGATTTATTCTTGTCATTTGGGCACCATCTACTCCCTCTGGAGATTGATACCTTGATTCCATCAGCTCATCGAACTTCCCCAGGACATATTCCTCAGGTGTGAAAGTATCAGTGCTGAATGGGTCAGCTCAGGAGACCTTCGTAACAAAAGACTTATATAAATTAAAAGAATATTGCACTATATTGATCTTTTCCCATAGAGTCCCCACCAATTTCTTGATTATCCCTAGTGTGAGGTCAAGTCTAGAGTGTTGGGTTCTCACAAAATTGAACAACTCTTCACCCAAAATTCCAGACTCAGAAACTACTTCCTCTCCAAGGCCGAGGAGTTCTTCAAATTCTACTTTCCATGCTTCATAATTTTTGATGTCACCCTCCCATATGTTGACAGTGGTTTTGGCCTGATACAGGATGTGCCAGGCCGCATATAAGTCTGGGAGGGTGGACACCAGAAAATGCTGGATGTTTCCCAATTGCAAAGTGACCCATTCATCGACCGCCTGGGCTTTCTTCTTCATCACCCGCAATGAATCTATGTCACTTTGCAGTAGTGGTGCATTAGATGTGGAGACCCCTGAAGGAATAGCACTAATAGGCTGGGCCAGCTCAGTTAGCAATCCCATTAGGTTTGCAATTTTCTCCTTTTCAGCCTTGAGCCTTTGGGCCTCCTTTTCATAACGGGCCTCCACTGCCTTAGCCGCCTCTTTCAATAGGTCCACCTCACCCTATTTTCCCCTCTTTCGCAGTGATATCTCTATGATATTATAATCCTTGGCCCCGGCGGTTGCTTTGTCAGCATTTGGGGGAGGTGTTGCTACCACTACAACTGTTTCTCCGCCCGGTCTGATTCGAAGAGTATGATCTGTTCGGGCTTTCTTGGCCTTTGGTGGGTCCTGGGCCTGAGTCATCATCTCAGCCAAGGAGAGATGAGCTTTGGGAGTTGGCGGGGCCTTCCTTTTCTTGGTTTCTATTAACCACTGTGGTGGCAGGGGTGGCTTATTAACCAAAGTTTGTTCCTTGGGTTCTTCCCTGACATCTTGCTACTATTCTTCTTCAGTGGTATGGGTCTCATCTAGCTCCCTCCCTGCATCTTTGGCTTTGTCGGAAACATTTTCCCCAGTGATGTTTGTTTCTTCTGCCCTATCATCAGTACCTTTGACTAGGTCTTGGTCTTCGTCGGCCGCCTTGGGGGTTTCTTCCTCTTGTTTCTCAGACTCTGTTGCTGGGATTTCCTCTTCCATTGGTATATATTTTGGCAATGGGGGAGGTATCGGGCCAAGATTTAGTGTTTGAGCCGCAGTGATTACCTCCCCAAATGTAACCTTTGGGAGTGGCGTTTGGAACGCGGCGGCTGAGGTTACGGTTGCTCCTGTAGGTCTAGTTCCCTCAATGGATGCCATTTGTTCACTTTGATTTTGTTGGTCCACTCTCATGTTTTGCATCTCCGGGACCTTGGAGGTAATCTCTTGTTCTATTTCTTTCTCTTCCTCCATCTGTTCTTCCTTCTCCCACGTAGGTTCCTATTCCGGAGCTTCTTCCTATACTAGGACTTCAGCCTCTATTTTCTCGATGTCCCCCTGTAAATTACCAAACTCGTCGGTTGCAAAAACATCATCGAATTCATCCTGCAGGGGAGGATTGGCTAGGACATCAGCAGGCTCTGGTTCCCTCTTTGGTTTTGGGGAGTCGGAGGAAAGGATCTCAACTTGTGGGATCTGGGGCGTCCCTAGCTCCCGCTCTACCTTGGGCTTTTGGTTAAGCCTCTTCTTCCTTCTAGTGACTAAGGGTTGCCCCGCATCCCTTAGTACTGCTTGTTCTTCTGGGTCTACCCCCGTTGCATTTACCATTAATGCTGCTAGTGAGGGGGAAGAAGGCGGATGGATGGGTCCGGTCATTGACACCAGGGTTGTCAACCGCGTGATCAATCTGTCTTTCATTTGATGGGAGGCTGCCAATGACTGTTGTAGCTACTCCTTTATGGGGACCTCTTGCACAGTTGGAGTTGTCATTATTCCTTTTCCCTTATCTCCTCCCTGTGAAGAAGTCCTGGCCCCCGGGGTTAGCTTTGGTATTGGCTGGGTAGCCCGGTGGACACTCCTGGGGTACACCTTTTAAAGTAGGCATGGCTGTGTTTGACCACCTCATGGGTGAACTCTTCAATGGTGAGCCCCTCTTGGGCATCCCTGTCCACTGGTGGGAGGGCCAACTCATCAATCCCCTTTGCTTTGTACTGGGGATCTACTATGGAGCCAGCGTCTGAGAAGTCTTCCAAAAATCTCAAGAGTTTCAATCTTTCCATCATCCCTGAGGTCATCCTGATGTAGTGCCAGCCCCAGACTTCCATGTCATCCTGACAATCTTCCCTAAAGTCTTCCATGTGGTATTGGTGGGGCTTTGATGCCCGGAGAAGTGTCGTCGTAATTTTTCCGTGCGAATCAAAATGCTTCCGCGCTAAGTAAAATTCTACCAAGTTATAGCTTTTAAGCTCATTATCTGCTTCTTTGGCGGTGACCAGACTGCATGAATAATTCCCACAAGTGATTGGGAATGGAATATTTGTTACCTTCTTCAAGGCATAGAATGCATGCAGCTCCATTATCTGCCTGCAATATTCCAAAAGAATTATCTTGTTCCCACAATGCTTGGGTAACAAGTAGGGTTTCTTGGAGAAGCCGGTTACCCTTATGTATGTATGTTGTTGAAACTATATATAATAATGGCCATAGCTCTGGACCAAATCCATCGCCTCTGTAGACAGGCGATATCTTGCGTCCCGGGTGGGTGTGAGCAGGTTGTAGTAAACGAAGGCATCGTTTACCTAGAAAAAACTGGGGAATTTGGCCTCCCATTGAATCTATGAGAAATGGTGCCAAGGGGCCTTTTAACCTGGGCCAATCCTGAGTACGCCCTCTATGAGTAACCCATTAGTGTGGGGTCATTGTTGTGCCAGGGCCCAGAGAACATAGGAAGTCATATAAAAATTCTTCTTTTGGACTATATGGAGGAACTGGGAATCCACATGGTTTGAAATTATGGCGGCCCAGTCAAAATACTCTCCGCTCGTGTTGATACCAAGAAAGAAGTAAATACATCCACCTAGAGAATTCTCAGGCATGCTGTTTCCTGAAGACCTGGCACAATGCTATCATCCCCATCTGGATGCTTTCTTTGAATTCAGACCTGGGGATTTCTAATTTCATCCTCTTGGGGTCCCTCTTTGGGACCTTGAGCCAATGATTGTTCATATATATACGGGCCGCCTCCTCCAACTGCTTAAATTGGGCCAAGGCATCTAATCGGGTGACCACAGCTGGTTTGTCAAATTGAGGGATTCCCAAGCCCCTCTGGAAGGTATCGGGGTCGAGGGACACCATGGGAGTAGGATACCTGGTGGGTTTTGAGGCCGCGAGCATGACAACCCAGACAAATGTATTGTAGTGTGCTGTAAGTGTAATAATAAGCTCTAGTGACTGCATCAAGCATGGGAAAGAAGCTGCCTTGAGAATCCCAAATTTTTTTATTTGAATAGCCAATGGATCTCCGGCCTGTCACTGAATGTACATCATTTTCACCAAGACCTACATCTCAGGCCATGTCCCAACGCTGGTGTCGGTAATGAGCTGGACTTTGGACTCAATCTTTGAGCCCATGATAATGCCATCCTTTACGTATTTCATGCTCATGGGCAGCTTTTCCAGAGCCTTCTCCATTTTGGACAAAAAAAAACAAAAACAACACTGCGGGGAGGAGGACCCTGGAGAAGAAAAACAAGACAAGGCAAGAGCCAAAAGTAGAAAGCAAAAAAAAAGGGGGACCCAACATTTTGCACACAAAATGTAGGGACGAGGATGCAGGGCATAACAAAAGGTTAAGGATGTCTTTAAGTTAAGAATTGGCATCCGAGACCACATACAAAATCCTAAAAATTATTTGGAAGTAAGTCAAACAATGTTGTTCAATAAATTTTGTGAGACACATCCAAAATTGCAAATATCACAAAATTGAATCCTTAAAGCCAATTTATTGTGTACCTCTTAAGATTAGAAATACTTGTTTCAAATATCAAGTATATTTTTCAACGCACCATGAAATATTATGCTACATTCATTCTACTTTTCATTCTCAGGAAATGTTATAGGGTTGTGGTGAGAGTCATCTTCCAAAATCATTGAGAGACTTACTAGACAAATTTTTATGTCCTAGATATGATGGTTGTTTCTTCTATAGAAATTATTTCTTAAATGATAATTTATCACAATGTGGTGTCTTTTTAAAGTTTGTTGAATGTTTTAATGAGGGAAACAAACATGAATTTGGTAAGAAAATTGTTCAAAAAAAGATATATGAGACAGTCAAATATAATTTGAAGAGTGGAGGTGAAGGTTCTAGATATGAGTTGGTTACAAAAGGATGTAGTTTTGCTAATTTTATTTCAGATTTAAAGGAAATTATTTTCTACAAGTATGCAAGGCATAGTCATAGGTCTTAGTGGTTGGATCAACAATTCAGGATGTGTAAGGATTCTTTCCCAATTGATACTATTATATCAGTCGTGGACTTTGTAGAAAACTACACATTATAGCCACATAATGAGTTGCAAGTGTAGTATTATAATTCCATTCAGATTGTTATTTTTTTCCTCATAACATATAGGAATTCCTCTGATAGCACATAATAAGACATGAAGATAATTAGAGAGTACCACTTTTATATGAGTGACAATAGATCTCACTCTTCCAAGTATGTGCAACGTTGTCTTGAGATTTTTTTTGAGTTCTTGTAGGAAACAAATATTGCAATGGATATACATCTCATTTGGTCAGATAACTTGCACGGGTCAATTCAATAATGCTCGTATATTTTATTGGTTGAGTAGAATGCTTGTAGAGAATGGTGTACCTCATTTTTAGAGTTTTTTTGAAGCCGGCCACGAGAAAAAGGAGCATGATGGAGCATGTGCATGTGTGAAGAGAGATCTAGTTAAGGAGAAATTGAGGATTCAAGAGCTACACTTCGTGATGCTCATTCTTTGTTGATTGGTTTAGTTTAGTATTGTCACAAGGAGTGACTCTTGATTCAAAAGTGCATAGATTATTTTGGTTGGTTGAGGAGGGCACAATAGGAGACATATTATATTGTTAGATAGTTAGAGATTCTTCAAAGATGCATTCATTGCATATCTTAGATGCAAGTGCATGGACCATTTGGACACGAGAGTTGGATTGTTTTTATCCTATTTTTTTTCAGTGTGATTGGGATCAGTGTGAGTCAAGTGAGTGGGTGGATGCATGAGTTCCATAGTATCTAACTCTTTTAACTCAAACAATATTCCCGAGAAGTGATGACATGGAAATTTTAGTTGAGTACAGTCCCATCTTTCAGATCTTCTACAACTAGGACATGTTTTTTCATTGGTTGCACCATAGGAGAATGATGAGAGATTAGATTACCAGTTGGCACATTATGTACAAGGAAAGAAGAAGCTTTCGCAACTGAAGGTGAACCGATGATAGATGATGATGGGTTCACATACTGTAATGGTTTAGTTGTTGTTGCAAGAATAATGTTTTGTACATACATGATTAGAAATAATGACATGCATGCATTTGAAGCCTATGAGAAGAACAAAACCATTCTCATGTATTTGCACCTTGTTATGGTAGCAAGCAAATTTTAAGTTGTTGAACCATCATTGAAAACCAAAGACAAAATAACTTTGGACTATTAGTAATGTTGACCATAAAGCAATATTGGATACCCTTAAGCAGAGAGATGACTGCTCAGGCACACTTGACTAGGTCATACCAAATGACTATAAGGTTTATTACATTCATTATGCTTAGATTCATTACATTAATTATAATTTTCTTCTTTAATTTTTTTCTCAATAAACTGAGACCTCTCGTGGATTGTAAATATAGTTGGTTACAAATACTTGGTGTACATACAATATTTATGCACACTTAATCTTCTCATGGCTTGGGAATGCAGGGATTATAAATACGATGGGCATAAAATATTCCACTACCGTGTATTGGAGGTCATCTTAATTTCATTTTTTATTTCTACACTTAGTTGAATATGCTTAGGTTCATCATTTTTTTTGGTTCATTATGCTCATTATGTTTTGGTACTTTAACATTTTTTATCAATAAAATTGGTCTTTTAGTGGCTAGGGAATGCAAAGATTACAAATACGTTGGACATACGAGATCCCACTACCGTGAATTGGATTTTATCTTACTTTCCTTTTTTATTTCTAAATTTAGTTAGTTTAATATGCTTAGGTTCATCATTTTTTTGGTTCATTATGCTCATTATGTTTTGGTACTTTAACATTTTTGGTCAATAAACTCAGTCTCCTACATTTAGTTAGTATTATTTCTCAAATACTGATATTTTTTACTAATTAAAATGTAGGTGTCTTCGAGAGTACCAGTGGTTGTAGCTATACATTACGCCACACAAATATAAGAGCCAAATGTATTAGTTGTGTATGTATCTAGGATTGTTTTGATAGCATTGATGCATTTATACATGATGTGGTTGTATTATTCATATACAATGTATTTGCACACGAGGACATGAGTATCTAGTATTTTTTTTATAGCATTGATGTATTTGTAGTTGGTGTATTACATTTCTATTTTTGATGTGAAATCACCATAATATAATTTGTAATAGGATTTGCTGCTAATGTGTTGATTAAGCTCTTATAATGTGTTTGTTATTTATCCTAATTTCTTTATTAGACTATGGTAATGTGTTGATTAAGCACAAAAATGGTTTCCTAATTGATAAATGTTTAAATAATACATGCAAGATATTATTAAAATAATACATGTTTAAATAATAAAGGAGGACGTTATATATTATAGAAATCCCACTACCATAGGAGCATGATGAATCTATCAAGTTACTAAAGGAAATAACAGAGCTCATGCAATCTATGCAGAATGACTTAAAATATATTAATGTAAAATTTTTAAAGGATGATGACAAGAGCGTAGAAGTTATTGACGTCATAATTCAAAATTTTGAGGAAAATATTGAATATGTGAAAGAAGCCAAGACCATGGAAACATATGATTTTTTGAGGGTGGCTAAAATTGAGTCTTTGCTAAAACTTTGCATTGATCAACTCCAAAATAATGTGGACAAAGTGATTGAGGTTTGAAGAGAAAATGATGTTTGGAAGCAACAAAATCTTTATATTAGCCTACCCATCTTCCCAGTGATTTAGGAATTCTCCACTGAGCATAAAGAGTGGAAAGCACAACGTGTCTCCTCAAGAGGGTAGGGCCAATATAGAAGCTCCTTGATACCACCACAACCATGATTGATTCCTAATAGATTTACTTGCTTCATTTTCCTAGTTTAAGTTAGATATATGTGGATTGACCCTTTAGTTATGAAAAAATAAATTTTACTTTTTAAGAAGAGTTAGTTAACTCTAGTTTCGAAGACAATTATTTTGGGAAATAATTTTTATCTGTTTTTAAGAGTCTTTGATAGGGTCTGATAAATTTTGATAAGATAGGCTTTGATATGACTGCTTTGATAGATGTTATGTTTTTCAAAGACTTTATCTGTGAATGAAGAAGATAGATAATTATTATAGCTTGAATATGTATGTTTAAGTGGTTGAAAGTGAGTTTCTATGTGAATTCATTCTCAAAGCGGTGATTATCTATCCTTTGTGAATCTATCATATGTCTGAATGTGTATCTCAGTTTATAAATCTAGAAAAGTATATTTTATACATATTGGAATGGGGTCTGTGTGCTCTATTTATTGAATTACTTATTTCATAAATCACATTCAAGTCATAGTGATGAATGGATGTTAGTAACTCCTTTATTAATTTCTAGTTAAAAGTATGTTCAAATTTAATTTTATTGAAATCATTCATTGAAAATATTTGAAAGGGAGTTGTTCTTAATTCAGAGGGAAACTATTTAGTTTTCCCAAGTGTGGTTTCTTATTTGTTCTTAACAAGAAGGGTTACAGAGTGAAATTAAATTGTTGTTAATAAGGACAAATCTGTTAACCAACAACCTAGGTTAGGATTTTACAAATCGTCATTTCAGTCTAAAATGACACAAATAAGCTACCATGTCTTCTTGAGATAGTGTAAAAATTATGTCTTCCTTCACTCATCAAGTGAAGTAATCATGAATATATTTATAGTATAGTGTATAATCAATTTGATTTAAATATTTGTGCTTAATCAACACATTTCGGGAGCCTAATTAACAAATTAGGATACATAATAAACACATTATAAGTGCTTCATCAACACATTAGTAGGAAACTGTATTAGATATTGTTGTTTTGTCATTTCACATACATCTACAAATACATCAATGCTATAAAAAAATAGATACTAATGTCCTAATTTACAAATACATCATATATGAATAAATACATCAATGTTATCAAAAAATCCTAGATGTACACAACTAATACATTTGGTTCTTCTATTTGTGCTCTATAATGTATAGCTCCAACCACTGGTACTCTCGAAGACACCTACATTGCAATAGTCTACAAAATATAAGTATTAGAGAAATAATACAAAATAAATGTATAAAAAAAAAAGTAAGATAAAATCCAAAGCACGGTAGTGGAATCTTGTATGTCCATTGTATTTGTAGTCCCTACATTCCCAATCCATCAGAAGACTGAATTTATTGACCATAAATGTTAAAGTACCAAAACATAATGAGCATAATGAATCAGAAAAATGCAATGAACCTAAGCATATTCAAACTTTTCATCATTTGGTATGAGCTATTTAAGTGTACTTGAATCTTGTATGCCCATCATACATTTGTAACCAATTGTATTTAAAATCCACAAGAGGAATTAGTTTATTGAGAAAAAAAATAAAGAAGCAAAGTGTAATTAATGTAATGAATCTAAGCATAATGATTGTAATAAACCTTACAATCATTTAGTATGACCTAGTCAAGTGTGACTGAAGGGTCATCTCTCTACTTAAGAGTATCCAATATTGCTTCATGATCAACATTACTACTAGTCCAATTTTATTTTGTCTTTGGTTTTCCATGAGGTGTTAACTGTTGGAATAATGGAATGGTGTGTACTGAGAGGGGAGGGGTGAATCAGTACCCTTAAAACTTTTTATCAGTTAAACTTTATCCTTTAGTAATCAATTCCTTGCATTATCGGACATATGTGCTATTCTATCTTTGTGTATTTAATATCAATTCATAAACTCAATTTGCATGTAAACATTCATAGAAACATTCATGAAATGTAATGACACATGACACAAGATTTGGTAATGCAGAAAACCCATGTTTGAAGGTAAAAACTATTGTGGGGATGACACCCACAAAACTTCACTATCTACAGAATGGAAGGGGTCGGTTAAGGCTTACAAGTTTGATCACTTTTGATGATATTACCCTATTAGGAGTAACATGTTTAGATTGGTTAAGGTCTACTCTATTAAGAGCTTTAAAAACACTGTTTAGTGTGCACTCAATTAAGATATTTACAAAGGATTGTTAAATCCACCTTCTTAAAGGATTTCTTCTATTTTCTACACTTGTTAGAATGTAGTAAAAAATACTTGTTGACCCGATTAAATTCAATCCTAAATTGCTAAGTACAGATCCTTTAAGTTCACATGTACAATATATCACCTATTGTGATGGATTAATACCTTTGTTCTTGTTAGTAGCCTTGAATCTAGTTCTTGATAACCTATTTCATCTTTTTCTGTCCTTCTCCATAAAACTCTATATCTGATCCATAGATGTGCTCGTCAGCTACAAGCATCATCACATCATCTTGTTCTGAATGATTACACATTTATTTATACATTAGATTGACCTAAATAGGTTTCATACTTTTCAAAGATAACTCTATGATCAAAGGTTTACAACTTGACCTTGATCTCCTAGTTTGCATGTTTATAATCAGTTAGACTGATTAAAATAATTACATTTTCTTTTCTTGTCCCTCAAGAAATGGTTTTAAAGATCTTATTTAAAGATAAATATAAAACTTAAGTGTTTTATCTGACGTGTAAGTTAGATCCACATTTCTCAGAATAAAACTTTCTCTGGATAGACTGGTGCTCGGTTTGCTCTTTCGTCTATCCTCAGTGATTTTTCTATAGACATTCTGATTTTTGGTTTTCTCTATCAACTGACTGTTGGTGTTCCTCTGTGATCTTGTTTTTTGGGTTCCTCTGTGAGCTATGTCTTTTGGTTTACATGGTTAACTGCTCTGTCGAATTACTCTTTAGGTTGTGTCGTCGGTTTACCTTGTAACCTGTCTTTCGGTGAAGATTATTTTTGGTGACCACTTTCCACTATTATGTTGGGTTTCATTGTAGACTGGATTTCGGTGATAGTGTTACCAATAGTTCCAAAACTACTTCCTTTGTATACTAATGGAAAAATGTGATCATCAATCTCCCCCTTTGACATTAGTACAAAAAACTGATATGTGCAAAACTAAACTGTTTAGTATATATGCACCATGTGTTTACCATGTCAATATGACTCCCCCTATGTGCATGCCTCGGTATAGTATATGTACATATATATATTCTTGCCTTTATACATATATTTCCTCCTTTCATTATTTCCCCCTTTTTACTTATCAATTCCCCCTTTATATTATTTCTCTCTTTGCCACATATTATTTCCCCCTTTTTTGATAATAAGGACAAAGGTGAACAACTTGTCAAAAATGTGGGAATGGGAGTTCTACATGTCTTCCATAATTTTCTCCCACTTCTCCTTATGACGTTTCAGGGCCATGTGCTCCAATGTTATTCTTGCGTACATATCATAGATACTGTCAGTGACAGACATCTCTGGGGTGGCAATCAATTGTCTTGTCGATGTCATATGTTGTTGCAGAAATATGAGATTCGGTAAAAGTGGAGCTTGAAGCTCGGTTACCTCATCTATGAATTTTGATTCTGCCTCTAAAATCTCAAGTCTCAAGCTTTTAGCTTCCATAATCTTATTATAATGCAACTTGATTGCATTATCATTGGTTGCAAGACTTTGTGCACTAGCATTTAGATCTGCATCTATCTGTGCAATCTTCTCACTATTCTCCTTAGTGAATTGCTCTGTTATGCATAACTTCTAAACTAAGGTTATAGCTTTTGAAATGATTGGTTCCAATACATTAACTAGTTCAGATAGCTTCACCTTGTTCTTGGCCACTTCTTGGGTGATTTTCTATGTTAACTTGTATTGGTATTTAGCTCTGCACGTTCTTCTATTACCTTTTCTGCATCTACATTCTGTGACGTGATGGCTTTGGTAAGAAGTGATAATTGATCAAGTATAGGAGCATTTTGATCAATGTCAGTATTAGGTACAATTTGAAATAATATATCCTTGGTTGTTTCTAGTACCTGAGTGTCCTTTGTCTCCTTTTTGAGCTTATCTTGGATAGCCTTCCTTTTACAAAGTTCAACATACTTTGTTAGTGATTCTGGATCCAATGTCCTTGGATCACAGGGTGGTATTTCAATGATTTCATCCAATGTAATTGGATTCTTATTCTTTTTGTTCTTCTTCTTTGAAAGTGTTGTGGAGGGACCTGTATGCAGTACCATAGCAAGTTCCTTTGCTTGGTCTGATGTACTTGGTGAAGGATTTGGAGTATGTGTGCCTTTATCTTGCTGCTCGGTGTCTTCCTGTCAGTTGGGAGTAAACATCTCCACATCAACCCTAGATTTATCTACAGCTTCTCCTTCAATATCCTTATGAGTGGCATCACCTTGCTTCTCTTCTTCACCTTTATCTTTCGGCTCTCCATTTGTTTCTTTCTGTTCTTCATTTTTATACTCCTCTTCACCCTTATCCTCGGGTATGCTTGCATCATGGTCCGGTGACTTCTCCTTTTCTAAGATGATATTGATACTTGTATTAATAATGGCATTTGGACTGGTATGTTAACCTGTGTAGTATATTTTGTTGTGTCCCATTCCTTGGTTTTCTTAGAGGTAACAGTGACATCTTCATCTGCCTTTACCTCATCAGAAGGATCACTTCTAGTGATATCAATTATTTTCACATAATGGATTGTGACATTTGTTGTGTCCTATAATGACTCCAAAATTTATGGTATGTCATCCATTGCTTTACTTACTTCTACATTCAATTCAACTGAATTGACATCCTCATTATCATTTATCAGAATGTGCTCTGGGTTTGGTGTAGCCTAATTCTCTTCATTATGAGGCTTTTTGGTGAGTGCTAATACTCTCTTGGGGCTTGTGTCCTCTTTAGGTACATTGAGTATTTTTCTCCAAGCATCCTCACTTTCTTTGTCAAGCTCAACTAAGTTTCCCTGTAGTACTTTGTAGGCTCTCAATTTTGCTGTGAACTTCTTTGAATGCAACTTCATCATTTCTTCAATTTCTTCCATCTTTGATTCAGGTGGCATAAGTGAAACAAGGGATCTTTCCCTTATCTCTTTTTCAGGTTTTAGTGCATATGTCCACGTTGATGATAGCCTATCTAGAATTTCTTGTGGCATCATCTTATCAAACTGTATAGGTATATATTTGAATACACACATTGCTTGGATGATGGCCTCTTCTATTTTATTCTGATCCTCGGGATTCAGTTTTTGCCATTGTCTAACCTTAGGCTCAGATATTGAACCCGACTTGATGATTGAAGCACAAATCTCATCAATTGTGGTAGGAAGTTTGTTCTTTACAGGTTGGATTTTCTCACTCTCATCTTGCTAGTGTCTTCCTTATCTTCCTTGATTCAGATTAATCTCCTTCTTCTCTTAGGTTTTGATGTTTTCCCTATTTGAGGCTTTATTTTGTAAGTCCTCACTTGTCCTTTCTTAACCGGTGGTGAGTTTTCTTTTGCAGTTTGACTCCTTGTTCTTGATGCAACAATTGTTCTTCTGGCATCATCTTATCAAACTGTATAGGTATATATTTGAATACACACATTGCTTGGATGATGGCCTCTTCTATTTTATTCTGATCCTCGGGATTCAGTTTTAGCCATTGTCTAACCTTAGGCTCAGATATTGAACTTGACTTGATGATTGAAGCACACATCTCATCAATTGTGGTAGGAAGTTTGTTCTTTACAGGTTGGAGTTTCTCACTCTCATCTTTCTTAGTGTCTTCCTTATCTTCCTTGATTTGGATTAATCTCCTTCTTCTCTTAGGTTCTGATGTTTTCCCTATTTGAGGCTTTATTTTGTAAGTCCTCACTTGTCCTTTCTTAACCGGTGGTGAGTCTTCTTTTGTATTTTGACTCCTTGTTCTTGATGCAAAAATTGTTCTTGTCTTCTTTGGGGGTGGTGCATCAAACTCTATTGATTTGGATTCAATCACTTGTTCAGCTTCACCAATGGGTGACTATCCCTTGGTGTCTTCTGTTAACTTTGTTTCTTCTTCATTCACTGACAAATTATTTTCAATTGTCTTTACCATTTTGGTTTTCTTTCTGTCTACTTTATTAAAAACTAAGCCTATTTTTATTATGGCCTTAGCTTCTTCATAGGTTCCAAACCTTGGTATAGATTTATCCAGTGGTTCATTCAACAATGCTTCAATAGAATTTGTGGCTTGATCTATGTTGATCTCATAGTCAATTGGTGCTAACCATGCTATCCTCGGTACAAGTGGTTTGATCAAAGTTGTGTCGGTGCCCACCATGAAACAAATGTCATCTTTAAATTGATCCCCGAGTTGTTTTGGTATCCTCATCCTTTTATACATTCTGTCCTTGAATCTAGTGAAATATTCATCCATAACTGATGTAAAATTTTCCCCTAGTGACTTGATAAACTCACTAATCTATATTGTCACTCATTGGGTAGTGTTCCATTTGACATTATCGACAGATGGGAAGAAGTCTTGAAAGTAGAAAAATATGCACATGATGAGTGAACCGAACTTACATGAGTTAGACCTTGCTGATCTAATTGTCCTCATGTTCTCCTCTAATTGCTTTAGTATAAGTTCTGATAGATCCAGTTGGAGGCCCTTCTTTACAATCTTATGGGCGGTGTCAACAGCTCCACTTGCAATGTTGTTTAATCGACTAGCTTGGAATATCTTATATCCTAATAAACATGCACCAAACTTTAGTTCTAGATTGGTGATGGAGTTTACCTTCAATCCTCTTCCATCCCATACTTCACCTGTCATCTTCTCAATATTGGGGCGAGAAGGGTGTTTGAGTTCCTTGGCCTTGTCAGTTATTGGATAAACGGTCACTGCGTGTATCACATCCCTAGTGATCTATTTTGGCTTGTCTAGCCACATATTTCGGTCATGTAACCTTCTTAGTACTATCCTAATCCATTCGATCTTAAACTCCTTTGGGAACATTAGGGCATTTGTCAGCCCTTTGACCTCAATGTGTTTATGTTCCTCCTTGATGGTTCCATCTATGCAAAGCTATTTCTAATCTTGTTTAACCTCAAGATCTCCTATCTCAGTGATCTTGCAATGTATGTATGCCCGAACATCCTCGATGAGAAAAACCCTAGGTGGTATTCTTGAGAATGCTCTAGCGTCGTCGAGTTGCGAGGAAACCTTGGGGAAAAATTTGAAATGTGGCTCCTCACAGGTGGAGTTCTTGATCAATTTGACCTTATTTTCCTTGGCATTATTGATCTTGGTTGCATGGGATGTGGTTGCCATGATTTTGTGAAGTTTAGGGCTTTTCTCATAAAAAAAACTATGAGCTCGGTGAGTTGTAGTTACTCACTTGTTCTGCTATAGTTGTTGAAGATTGGAATCTATCGTAGTAGCTGTGAAGGTGCTTGTGAATCTCTTTGTAATTTTTTTTCCTTTGGTTTTTCTACTTCGCTCTACTCTCTGCTCTCAAATGTTGGTGAATGAAATGAGGTCTTTGTCTTCCTTTTATAGACGGTTCCCTAAGTGGCACATTTAATTCTTTACCTACTTGTCAGGTGTCGAAGACGGAGTCGCTTGGGTAATATGCCAATTTCTAATCTTGGGGAAAGTGTCAACTCACTTTACTTTTTGCATGTTCACCAACACTTCTCGGTATGAAGTGAAGACTCAATTTTATTTTTACATGATTACCAACGATGCTTGGTTTATATTGACAACTTAGCTTTTATATGTATACCAATGATTCTTGTTATGTTTTGACAATTCAACTTTTATATGTCCACCGATGTTTCTTGGTATGCATTGATCGACGAGATTGGATTCACAGATGCATAACAAGTAATACCATAGTGCATCTTTATTCATGCTAGTTTGGCACTTTATCTATGTATAATGGAATTGATGTAAAATATAGCTTGGTATAGTGCAGTTCCATACTTACTTGTTCTGCTTAGGTGGGGTGGTGATATCACCAGATCCATTGGATAAGGTGTAACCAATTGTATTTCTTGGTCCAACATCATCTGTGTTTGTATCTTTCCTCCACATTTTTTTTTTCATCTTCCTGATGTCTTCAATGGTATTGCCATTGGAAAAAGTGTTTATCTCTATCACTTGGTCTATTCAGTCCTTGCTTAGATGACTGACCCCATGACAGTGTAAGCTTGTCATTCTTGGGTTAGTCTAGCTTCTAGAATTTCTTGTCCATTTCCTCATGCATTTTTAGCTATGTACCATATCTACCACATGTTGTGCAATTTTCCCATGTGTTGTAATCCCAAACATATGAGTTACCAAATCTTCTTGGTTGATAAGGATTATCTTTTTCTTTTAGCTTCCATGCTTTCCTTTTCTTCTTCCTACATTCAAGAGATGTGTGCCCATGCATTTTGCAAGTAGGATAATATTTTTCCATGTAAGATTCCTTATTTGGTTCTTTCACCTTAGATTTACATTCATATGCTTTATGTCCATGCTTGTTATAGTTATAAAAATTTCCTATGATTGTAGATGTGGATTTAGGAATACCTTTAGCTTTGCTCCTACAAACATTTGATGTGTGGCCTAGTTTTCCATAGTGATTGCATGATAGCTTCCTTGGTCTTGGATTTTTGTAACATCTTTGTGATCAGAATGATTTAATGATTCTCCATGCTCGTTATACCTTAGTTTGGTATTGTTTTTAACTCTTCTTTGTCCATCCAGAAAATCATCCATTCTTTTTGTGCTTTCTTTATCTTTCTTGACCATATCATTGTATTGTTTCTGAATTCTCACTTCATGCTTCATTCTTTCATTTTCTTCTCTTATCTCACCAATAGCTTCCAATTTCCCATTGATTTCTATGTTCATTCATTTTTCCTCATGACTCATAAGAACTATTTGATTGGTGATCTCATGATGATGTTCAGTAAGTCTTTGTATTTCTGACTCTCTTTCTTGTAGCTTTTCAGTGATCTTCCTCTTGTCATCAATAGCTAATGTTCTTTCTTGTTCAGATTGTCTAGCATTGTTCATAACCTCAATCATTCTTAACATCTGTGTCTCTTGACCAATTTGTAGTGATTTCACTTGTCCAACCAGATGTTGATTGATTTCATTCAGACTTGTAATGCTTCCTTCAGATGTGTCTGATGTATTGCAAGATGTAGACCCTGATGACTCAAACAAATTAGGTATCTCTTCTTCATGATATTTTGTTTCATTATAGAGAGATGCCATAACCTTTCTTTCATCAAACAACTCTCTCATCTTGATTCTTGTTGATTTGTATTTCTCATAGAAGATTTGTATTTCTAACTTCTAATTCTCAATACCTTTGTCTAGCTTATACCTTTCCATTGTATGATCTTTTCTCTCAAGTGATTTAAAATTTTCCAAATAAGAGATCTAGCTCTGATTACAATTGTTGGAATAATGGAATGATGTGTACTAAGAGGGGAGGGGTGAATCAGTACCCTTAAAACTTTTTATCAATTAACCTTTATCCTTTAGTAATCAATTCCTTGCATTACTGACCATATGTGCTATTCTATCTTTGTGTATGTAATATCAATTCATAAACTCAATTTGCATGTAAAAATTCATAGAAACATTCATGAAATGTAATGACACATGAAACAAGATTTGGTAACATAGAAAACCCCTGTTAGAAGGTAAAAACTGCAGTGGGGCTGACACCCATAAAAATTCACTATCTGTAGAATGGAAGGGGTCGGTTAAGGCTTACAAGTTTGATCACTTCTAATGATCTTACCCTGTTAGGAGTAACATGTTTAGACTGGTTAAGGTCTACTCTGTTAAGATATTTAGCAACACTATTTATTGTGCACTCGGTTAAGAGATTTACAAAGGATTGTTAAATCCACCTTCTTAAAGGATTTATTCTGTTTGCTACACTTGTTAGAATTCAGTAAAAAATACTTGTTGACCTGATTAAATGTAATCCTAAATTGCTGAGTATAGATCCTTTAAGTTCACATGAATAATGTATCACCTATTGTGATGGATTAATACCTCTGTTCTACTTGGTATCCTTGAATCTGGTTCTTGATAACCTATTTCATCTTTTTCTTTCCATGTGCATAAAAATATGTATCTGATCCATAGTTTTGCTCCTTGGATACAATCATCATCACATCATCTTGTTCTGATTGCTTACACATCTATTTATACATTAGATTGACCTAAATAGGTTTCACACTTTTCAAAGATAACTCTATGACCAAAGGTTTACAACTTGACCTTGATCTCCTAGTTTGCATGTTTACAATCAATTAGACTAATTAAAATAGTTAAATTTGCTTTGCTTGTCCCTCAAGAAATGGTTTTAAAGATCTTCTTTAAAGCTAAATATAAAACTTAAGTGTTTTATCTGACGTGTAAGTCAGATCCACATTTCTCAGAATAAAACTATCGCTTGGTAGACTGGTGCTCATTTTTCTCTGTCGTCTATCCTCGGTGTTGTCTATGTATACATTCTACTTTTTGGTTTTCTCTGTCGACTACTTGTCGGTGTTCCTCTGTGATCTTGTCTATCGGGTTCCTTTGTGAACTGTGTCTTTTAGTTTACACTGTTAACTACTATGACGGGTTACTCTTTAGGTTGTATTTCTGGTTTACCTTATAACTTGTCGTTCGGTGAAGACTAGTTTTGGTGACCACTTTCCACTGTTGTGTCGGGTTGCACTATAGACTGTCTTTCAGTGATAGTGTTACTCATATAAAAATGGTACTCTTTGATTATCTTCATGTCTTATTCCATACTATTATGGGAATTCCTATATATTATGTGGACAAAATAGAAATTTAAATAGAATTATAATACTAATCTTGCAATACATTCTTTTTGATTAACTGATGAATATCTGATGGATATGATGAAGACCAAGTGATACCGAGTATCATGATTATAGAAATGGTTAGATCAGTTGTTTTTTTGTCATTGATGTCAAGAAATTGATTAATTGATTTTTATTGCATTACCATATCTTAAGAGGAGAAGTTAAATGGGTGACAAATACAAATCAGACCATGATGAAGTAATGATGATATAGTTATTTTCTACTATACATTTGATGTTATCAAATCAGTACATTTGATTGATCAAGTTGGGAACTACAATAAATTAAGTTATGACTAAAAGAGATACTTTACTGAGCTAGACTGAGTCAGTCGGTAGAATGTTATGTGAGTCGGTTACAGTTACCGAGCACCGAGCAGCGGAGACGAGCTAGACACTGAGCAGTGAATGAAGTCAGTTACCAAGTTACAAAGAAAGTTTTTTCGAGTACAGTATACTGATATTAAATGATGATGAAATCAAATTTAATGCAAAGCAATGATGAGATGGATAAGGAAATGAATTAAATTAATTTTGTTACAAGATCTACGAACGGGAAAATTAAATAAGGATATCTAAGGTGAAAATCACGCGGGTAAATATAAAAATGAAAGTTCCAAGAAAAGTTACAAGTTCTGAGGTAAAAGTGATATGGTTTACTGAGTTCATAAATATGAAGAAGATGATCGAACGGTTGAGAGCAAAGGACGTGATGCAAAGGGTTTAGGGTTCTAGTGATTTCTTTCCCCAAAGTGCTCCTATTCTCTTCTAACCATTCAATGGTTACCTCTCCTTGTTTTATTCTCCAATGTGGATCTCCAAGACCCTCACTATCAACTTATCCTCCAAGGTATAGTTGATTTTTTGAAGACTCCAATGCTCCTAGGTTCAACTAGTCCAACTAGTTCTTAAATTTCCTAGGTTTCTTTAATAGATTTTCCCCTAGAATCCAAAACCCTTGCTTATGATCTTCCCATACATCCCCTTATAATATTTTCTATGTTATTGGCCCTTTCAAAGTTCTTTAGAACCCTTTCCCACACTTTTGGATGCTTTTCCAATCCATTTGTTGTCAAATTCACTAGGAGGCCTAATTGGCTTATTTCATAGTAGGTCAAATTTCACTATTTTTGGGCTTAAGCTCTCAAATCCTCCAAAAAAACCCACAAAAGACCTTGAAAATATTCAAGGTATCCATCAACCCTATCAGAATCCAAAATCCTAGCTTCTGGATGCACCCACAACCCTAGTTACCACTAGGCCCTAGTTTTTTAGCCTATTAATTAGTCCTTTGGACTAGTCTAAACAAATTGCCACCAAATTGGTCTTCAAAATTACTTTCACCATATCCCACCTTTTTAACCTTTAAGGATACTCTTTAGGGCTTCTGTACATGCCTCTAAGTCTTTTCCCCAAGATCATGGGTGCTCAAACCAAATCCAACTTCACCCTGTCCAGGCTCACCTGTTCCTAACAGTCAGCCATAGGGATTCACTCTTGGTCTAGAAACATCATTGAAACAACAAAAATTAAAAAAAAAACCTTATATATATAATCTAACCCTTCATCCCCTATGGTTTTAGCCATTTCCACCAGTGGATGCTTAGGTTAGAGCCATTTTTGGCACTGTGACTCTGTAAATGGAACTTACAGACCAGTGACCTTAAATCTACTATAACTCTCTACTCCTACAACTTCAAAGAAAAATAAAATATGAAAAAGAGATATACCTTGAAACACTACACCCCGATGGGGTCCTATCTCCTTTCCCAATCCATACACATCCGTAAAACATGCATAAAGCACTGTGAATTACAAGAATATAGTCAAAGGCATTTGTACAGAAGTTCAAAAAATAAGTTCTGCAATCCAAAAATTCATTAAACCTTTGAAATCATCAAATCCATGCTCATATACCAAGCATGAGTGGTTACAACTGCTCTAACTTCATTTTGTAACTTCTTGTCAAGAAGTTGCAAAAGTTGCTCGAGCAACTTTTTGCATTTCTTGCTATTTGACTCTTTTTGTCAACTCAATGGTTGTGGTTGACTTCTATGACCCTAGTTAGTACATTTAGGGTCCTAAGACACACACTAAACCAAAAATACACAAAAATATCACCTTTTGTCTTTCTAGGTCAAAATGACCATAAAACACCTAGTGAGCACTCTTGGCTCTTCTTTCCATACTTGTGCAATATCTTCAAGGGTCATATCTTCTTCATGAGTAACTTGGTAGGTTGTCCCTTTGGTAGTCTTTCCTTTTTGAGGTAAGAAATTACTAAGTCCCCCACCTTGAACTGCAAATCCCTTCTTGTCTGATCTACCTTGGACTTATGCTTCTCCAATTGCTTTTGTAGAGTCTTGTTGACTTGATCATGAAGCTCCTTCATCTATTCTACAAATGAATCCCCTTGGGCACTCATTTTGTCCTACAAAATGAGATCCCTCAACTCTAAGATCCCTCTAGGATTGACCCCATATAATATATCAAAGGGGATTTTACCAGTACTCCTATTAATGGAGTCATTATAGGAAAATTGTACCTACCCTATGATGTGTTCCCATGACTATCCATGTTGCTTAGTCAAGCATCTTAGCAAGTTCCCAAGTGACCTATTTACTACCTCCATTTTTCCATCTGAATGTGGATGGTAGGCTAAAGAGAAAGACAATTTTTGTACCTAGCATATTCCAAAGGGTCCTCCAAAAATGACCCACAAATTTACTATCTTTGTCACTTACTATATTCAGTGGCAATCCATGGATCCTTACAATGTCTCTAAAGAAAAGACCTACAATTTGGGAAGCATCATTGGTTTTCTTACATGGAATGAAGTGATTCATTTTTCTAAAACGGTCCACCAAATAAACACACTATCGTGACCCCTTGTTGTCTTTGGTAACTCCAAAATAAAGTCCATACTTAGGCACTCCCAAGGCCTTTGGGGTATGGATAGGGGTTGATACAATCCACTGTTACTACTTTTTCCTTTATCCCTCTGACAGATCTGACATTGCTCTACAAATTTCCTAACATCTGAATGTAACTTAGTGCAATAGTAATTCCTATTCACTTGCTCCACTGTCTTATCCACTCCAAAGTGGCCCTCCAAGCTTCCTTGGTGTTTCTCCTTCACAATGTTCTCCCTCAATGAACACTGAGGTATATACATGAGGTGTCCTTTAAACAGTAGTCCTTCCTGCAACATAAATTTAGTGAATTCCACCTTGAACCCCTGTTGGAACTTTACACATGCCTCATAGGCATCTTTGAAGTCATTATCCTCTTTGTAGAGGTCTTTCAAATCATTCATTCCCACACTCTGCAATTCTATCTCCTGTATAGTTAATACTCTTTAGATAAGAGCATCTCCAACCTTGTTGCTAACCCCTTTCTTGAGTTTGATGACAAATTTGTATGCTTGCAGAAATTCTACCCACTTTAGGTGCCTTTGATTCAGTTTTTATTGCCCATTCAAGAAACTTAGGGCATGGTTATATGTGTAGACCACAAATTCCCTTGGTAGGAGATAGTGTCTCCATTTTTAAGGGCTTGTACCATAGCATACAAATCTAAATCATAGGTGGAGTACTTTTGTTTGGCCTCATTTAACTTCTATAAGAAGAATTCCATAGGGTGTCCCTCTTGGCTTAACACTGCTCCAATGGCTAGCTTGCTAGCATCACACTCCACCACAAATAGCTGATTGAAATTGGTGAGCCTAAGTTTAGGTAATTTTTCTATCCTCTTTTTCAACATTTCAAATCCTTGGTCTACTGCTATAGTCCACTTAAACTGACATTTGATTCCCCCTTTGATGGTATTGAGGATAGGGGCACATACATGACTGAAATTTCTTAAAAATTTCCTATAGTAGGAGGCCAATCCATGAAAAATCCTAACATCCCCTATGGAACTAGGTGTAGGACAATCCAAAATTGACTTAACCTTATCAGGGTCCATCTTCATACATCCATTAGAAACCACAAAACCAAGATAAACTAATTCATTTTTCAGAAACTCACACTTTTCTTGATTTATCATCAACTTCTCTTGATGTAGCCTCCTCAATACCATCTCCAAATGCTTCATATGCTCCTCCTTGGACTTGCTAAATATCAAAATGTCATCAAGATATACTATTACAAACTGACCAATAAAATCTGCTAGCGTTTCATTCATGAGCCTCATGAATGTGCTAGGTGCATTAGTTAGGGCAAAGGACATTACTAGCCACTCATAAAACCCTTCATTGGTCTTGAAGGCTATCTTCCACTCATCACCAGGCCTAACTCTAATTTGGTGATACCCTAACTTCAAATCCACCTTGGAGAAATAACATGAACCTCCCAAATTGTCCATCAAATCCTCAATCTAGGGCATTGGGAATATATATCTGATTGTAATCTTGTTTATAGACCTAGAGTCTATACACATCCTCCATTTTCCATCATTCTTAGGTACAAGGACAGTTGTCATAGCACAAGGACTCAAACTCTTCCTTATTAGTCCTTTCTCCAACAAATCTTGAATCTATTTTGCTATCTCTGCATTTTGAGTTGGTGCCATCTTATATGCTGCCTTATTTGGCAAATTTTCTCCAGGTATGAGGTCTATGTGATAAATCACATCCCTCATGGATGGTAATGCACTTGGTAAACCTTTATCCACTATTTCGTGATATCTTTCCAACAATAATTGTACCTCTGGTGGCATGTTGGCTTTCTCCTTGGTCTCTTCCTTTGGCTTCACTATCACTGCACAATAGACTCCTCTCCCCTTCTTCATAGCTTTTGAAAACTCCTTTCCACTCAAGAGCATCACACTGGTTCCCACTTGCTTCTCTTCATTAGGTTCCTTTAATGGATCCATTTGAAACTTCTTCCCTAGCTTGGTGATTACATATTTGTTCTTTTCTTGATGATGAATAGCCTTCACATCATATTTCCATGGACATCCTAAAATAAGATGACATGCATCCATGGGAAATATGTCACATAGGACCTTATCCTTATACTCACCTATTTCAAACTCCACCATGGTTTGTTCATCTACCACTATTTTTTGTCCCTTGTTTAACCATGAAACTTTATAGGGTGTGGTATGAGGTATCCTTATAAGTTTTAGTTTGTCCACCATCTCTGTTGATACTATATTCTCAGTGGATCCAAAGACCACTATCACCTTGCAAATCTCTGCATGATACCTACAAGTAGTCTTAACCAAATTATTTCTTTGAGGTGGCTCTATGGTATTAGGTACTTTCAACAAATTCATTCTCAACATTATATTCTCTCCATCCATTATTGGCCCTGACTTGGAAATGGGAGAAGTGACACTCTGTGTATCATCCTCTTGTACCAACTGATTTCTTCTATCTCCCATAGAAGATGAGGTAGACTTTTCAGGACATCTACCCATTGTATGACCCACTTGATTGTAGTTATAACATCTTCTAGTGAAGAATGAATTGGACTTTCCTTGTGACTGGAATCTACCTCTTGGTGGTCCTCTTCCTCTGTATCCTCCTCTTTGAAATGACCCTCTGAACTGATTACCCCCACTATTATCCATAGACTGATTCTCCTTTGGTATATTTGGGATTTTTCCTCGACCAAAATTACTCCTACCTCTAAATCCTCTATTATTGTTACCACCCCTTCCTCTTTGATGGAATTCATTCCTCCTTCTATTCTTATCCTCTGCTCTCAAGGCTACATGAAAACACTTGTGCATATTGTTAGGAGCCATCATAATAATTTCATCTTGTATCCCTTGTCTCAACCCATTGAGATACTTTGCTACCTTCTCCATTTATTCTTCTTGTCTTCTAGCCCTTAGGCTCAATTTGTGGAATTCCTCAGTGTAGGCACTTACTGTCATCTCCTTTTGTCTCAAGTTCTGCAACTTTTGATACATCTGAATCTCATATTCAGTAGGCAAGAATTGTGCCCTCAATCTGATCTTCACCCTCTCCCAAGAAACTATATTCTTCTTTCCATTTGTTACCCTACCATCCTACACCATGTTCCACCACACCAATGCAGATCCTTTGAGTCTAGCCTTGGCATAGTTGACCCTCTTCTCCTCTGCCACTTCTTTATAGTCAAACTGATTGTCAATGGCCTCTAGCCAATCCAACAACTCTTTACCATTCAAACTGCCACAATAGTAGGGTATGTGTTCCATTATTTCTTTTTTGATGGAATTGAAGGAATCCAATAATACCTTTTGGTCTTTATCCATCTCCACTTCTTTTCCTTTAGATTCTCCTGACTGATTCTCAGTCGCTTCATCATCACTCTCATCTCCCCATTCAGTTACTTTCTTCTTACTCTTTGTTTCTGACACCCTAGCCTTCTCCAAGAGGCCCTAAACCAATTCCACAATGGAATCTCAACTCATTTCCTTAGGAGGCATGTTCTCAACCTCTTGACTCTCCTCCCCTTCAGACATACACAGCCTTCAAGAATTTATGGCTCTGATACCACTCCGATGCAGAGGGTTTAGGGTTCTAGTGATTTATTTCCCAAAAGTGCTCCTAATCTCTTCTAACCATTCAATGGTTACCTCTTGTTGTTTTCTTCTCCAATTTAGATCTCCAAGACCCTCACTATCAACTTCTCCTCCAAGGTATAGTTGATTTATTGAAGACTCCAATGCTCCTAGGTTCAACTAGTCCAACTAGTTCTTCAATTTCCTAGATTTCTTCACTAGGTTTTACCCTAGAATCACAAACCCTTTCTTAGGATCTTCACATACATCCCCTTAGAATCTTTTATATGTTATTTTCCCATTCAAATTTCTTTAGAACCCTTTCCCACACTTTTGGATACTTTTCCAATCCATTTGTTGTCAAATTCACTAAGAGGCCTAATTGGCTTGTTTCCTAGTAGGTCAAATTTCACTATTTTTCGGCTTAAGCTCTCAAATCCTCCAAAAAACCCCATAAAAGACCTTGAAAATATTCAAGGTATCCATCAACCCTATCAGAATCCAAAATCTTAGCTTCTGGATGCACCCACAACCCTAGTTACCACTAGGCCCTAGTTTTAGCCTATTAATTAGGCCTCTGGACCAATCTGAACAAATTGCCACCAAATTGGTCTTCAAACTTCGTTTCACCATCTCCCACATTTTGAACCTTCAAGGAGACTCTTTAGGGCTTCTGCACATGCCTCTAAGTCTTTGCCCCAAGATCATGGGTTCTCAAACCAAATCCAACTTCACCCTGTCCAGGCTCACCTGTTCCTAATAGTCAGCCATAGGGATTCACTCTTGGTCTAGAAACATCATTGAAACAAAAAAAATGAAAAAAAAATAAATTATATACAGACTCTAACCCTTCATCCCCTATGGTTTCAGCCATTTCCACCAGTGAATGCTTAGGTTAGAGCCCTTTTTGGCACTGCGACTCTGTAAATGGAACTTATAGACCAGTGACTTTAAATCTACTGTAACTCTCTACTCCTATAACTTCAAATAAAAATAAAATATGAAAAAGAAATCTACCTTGAAACACTACACCCCCATGGGGTCCGATCTCCTTGCCCAAACCATACACAGCCATACTAAATGCAGAAAGCACTATGAATTACAAGAATATAGTCAAAGGCATCCATACAGCTATTCACAAAATAAGTTTTGCAATCCAAAACTTCATTAACCCTTGAAAATGATCAAATCTGTGCTCATATACCGAGCATGAGTGGTTACATCTACTCTATCTTCATTTTACAACTTCTTGTTAAGAAGTTGCAAAAGTTGCTAGCAACTTTTTGCATTTTGTACTATTTGACTCTTTATGTCAACTTGATGGTTGTGGTTGACTTCTATGACCCTAGTTAGGACATTTAGGGTCCTAAGACACACACTAAACCCAAACTACACAAAAATAGCACTTTTTGTCTTTCTAGGTCAAAATGACCATAAAACACCTAGTGAGAAATCTTGGCTCTTACAAACATGGAGGTGGTTACCTTTGGATCCAACCTATTGGATCTTATTCCAAACCACACAACACTTCACACAACCCTAAAACATACCAAACACACCAAACGGGAGGTGCTCTACACCAGGAAGGAAAATCAAATCAAGGAGATTAAGAGGCAAAATTATTTCTATATAAGGAATGAGAATTACATAGAGTAAAAGGGCTACTGGTAAATTGAACAGAGAAGGAAAGAAGTTGAAGAATGACATTTTCCGAGCAGAAGAAAGAAAGACATATTAAAGAATCTATAGTATGAGAAAGAGAAAGATGGAGTATGAGATGCCAGTATTCAATTGAGCATAAATGATCTGATCTGAATATAGTGAGTTGCTATTTTATAGATCAAAGTTTATTGTTGCTTATTAATATTTGTAACAAAGATATCTCTTAATCAAGTGGATTTAACCATCCTATTTATAAAACCTAGACTTAGGTGACATTCCAAAAGAGTGTTTGAAGAACTCTAACAAGGCCAGTCCTAACAAGGTGAAGAACCGAAGAGATCTGAGGTAAATCCCCTAACAGGGTCACATTAGCAAATGTGTTTGTAATCTTTAACAGGATAAGTTCTTAACCAAGTGTACTTTAGAAGGGTACATTTTTATTGTGGGTTACAATTCCCACAGAGGCTTTTCCCAAATTATGTTTCCTCATTAAATCTGGTGTCAACCGAGTTAAATTATGTTTACATGGTTGATTTGATGTTGCTAAGTTTGAATGTTTAATTGTTGCTTATGTTATTTGGTGAATTGGTTATTTACTGTATTCAGTACTTACCCAGCGAATCAGTGAGTTCACTTTTAAGAGTTTAAGTTGGATTTGTCTGATTCACCTCCCCCTCTCAGTGCGACCACCCATTGGTATCAGATCTTTGTTACTTTGAAGTAATAAGTTTAAAGGACTTGAGTTAAGATCTAAAGATGTATAAGAGGAAAGCACCAAAGATGAATAGAGATCTTTTCTTTACATGGAAAATTAGAATGAGTTTGCATGTGTCTGGAGTAGGAGAATATGCACTTTACTATCTTGAGAATGAATATGTAGCACCGACTACTACACCTTTGACTACCAGTGAACAAAGACAGAAACATGAACACACACCAGTTATGATTGAGATTGCATCTACACTTACTAACTAGGAATATGATGATCTTGATGGTTGTACTACTAGGAAACATATGTGGGATAAGATTCTTTTGACCTATGGTGGAGATCAACATGTTTTGAAGGCTAAAGTAGAAAGTTTGAGAGGAAAATTTGACTATATGAGGATGAAGGAAGGAGAGAACATAATACACTATAGTACAATACTTAAGGAGACTTTTAATTCTATTAGAGGAGATGGTGGTATCATAAAAAAGGATGATATTACAAGAAAAATGTTGAGAACCCTGCTACTAAGTTATGCTATTCATGTATTTACTATACAGAGCTGAGATCTATATTGCAGATGAATATTTCACTGGATGCTACTATTGGTAAGTTAAATGCATTTGAGCTAAATGATTTTGACAATAGTGTGCCTACTACTTCTAAGATTGAATCTGCATTTAAGTCTACTTTAAAGATTAAAAAATCTAGGGAAGCTACTGCTAGAGATGGTAATTTGAGCAGTGCTAGTGAGAAATTTTATAGTTGCACTGAAGGACTTGAAGAGATATTTACTGAATGTGATGAGAATGAAAGAGAATTTGAATCTTTTTTGGCTAGAAGGATACAAAGAGGTAAAGTAAAATACCGAGGTAAGTTACCCTTGAAATACTTTAATTGTGATAAAGTTGGTCACTTTGCATCTAACTATCCAGAGAATGATTAGGAGGAAAAGAAAGATAACAAAGATAAGGACAAGAGAGAAAACATATTCAGGAGATACAGAGACTAAAAAAACAAAGGTAAGAAATCTTGTTATATTGCTAATGAAGGACTAAGTAGTGATGATTCTCTTGAGAGTAACGAGGAAAAAGAAGTTGTTTATGTTGCTATAAAAGATGATTCTGATGAAGAACCTAGATCCCTAATATCACAAGTAAGTAAGAATGAAACATGGATTATAGATAGTGGTTGTTCACACCACATGACTGGTGACACACTTAAGTTTATTTCCTTGGAAAATAATGATGTAGGTTATGCTAGATTTGATAATGATGCTCCATATCCCGTAAAAGCAAAATGATCTATAATTCTACTGAATAACACAAGATGTGATGATGTCTATTGGTCTGAAGGATTAAAGTATAATCTGTTGAGTGTTGCGTAGCTAAACAATACAATTCACCATCTAGAATTTCAATATGGAAGAGTGAAATTATTTGATGAGAAGAGAAATCTAATTGCTACTAGAGAACAATCTAAAGGTAATCTATTTTATCTTGATACTGATATGAAGAGTTTCCTATTTGCTAAAATTGAAGATATTTGGTTATGGCACAAAAGGATTTTTCATGTTAATTTTGACAACTTAATCAAAGTGAGTAAGAAGAATAGAGTAAGAGGACTAACAAGACTTGAAAAAATAGAGAATTCTATGTGCAAAGAATGTCAGATGGGTAAGATGACTAAATCTAATTTTTCAAGCAAGACTTATCTTACACAAGGAATTTTGGATTTAGTTCATAATAATTTATGTGGACCAATGAGAACTCAAAGTTATTATGGAGACAAATATTTTATTTTATTTGTGGATGATTATTCTACAATGATATATGTAATATTTTTCAAAGAAAAATCTAATGCATTTAAAATGTTTAAGTGGTATAAGGCTCGAGTTGAAAAATAAATTGGAAGACAGTTGAAATGTCTCAGATCTAACAGAGGAGGTGAGTTTACTTCTGATGAGTTTACATTGTTTTGTTATGAGAATGGAATTATGAGACAGTTGTCAACATCGAGGACACCACAACATAATGGGATTGCTGAGAGAAGACACATATCTATTGTTTATTGTGCTAGGACACTGGTGATTGAAAAAGGAGTTTCACAAAAATTCTAGATGGAAGCTGTGAGTACTGATGTTTATACACTGAACCGAGTACAAATGAAGAAAGGTACCAACAAGACACCTTATGAAATTTGGTATGATCACAAACCTAATGTTAGTTAATTTAACATCTTTGGGAGAAAATGTTAGATACTAAAAGATTCAAGAGATGGAAAGTTTGATTCAAAAGGAGATGAATGGATACTCTTAGGATATTCTACAAAGAGTAAAGCTTACAAATGTTTGAACAATGTTACTAACAAAATGGTGGAAAGTGCAAATGTGAGAATCGATGAATTTGCAGAAAGGAATGATGAAGACAATAAGAAGGAAATTAATGATTATGAGAAGTTTGCATATGTACAACATGATTCCCCTAAAACTTTACTGAGAGAACCTATCGAGGAGGAAGATGAATAAGGAGTTCTACAACTGAATGTTGATATTGAAGAACCGAGAGCTACCGAGCCTATTTTGTAAAAGTGTGTGAGAAGGCATCACTCCTCGAGAAAGATGATTGGAAATAAGGAAGCTGGAGTGATGACCAGAAGCAAGGTCAGAGACAATACATGTTTGATATCTTCATTTGAGCCAAAAAAAGTTAAGGAAGCACTAGATAATGAGGATTGGATTAAAGCAATGAAAGAAGAGTATGATCAAATTGAGAAGAACAAGACATGAAATTTATTACCTAGACCTAAAGATAAAAATATTATTGGTAAATGGATTTTCAAAAACAAACTGAATGAGCATGGAGAAGTTATCAAAAATAAAGCTAGATTGGTTTGCAAAGGTGATGCACAAGAAGAAGGAATTGACTATGGATAGACTTTTGCACCTGTTGCTAGACTGGAAGGAGTTAGAATACTTGTAGCATATGCTGCTTAAAAAGGATTCAAGGTATATTAGATGGATGTTAAGTCTGCATTTCTTAATGGGATACTTGAGGAAGAAGTATACATTGAGCAACCTGAAGGATACATTGAGCAACTTGAAGGATTTATTAAGTACACAAAATTGAAAAAATTTATGTAAGTTACAAAAATATTTATATGGAGTGAAACAAGCACCCCGAGCATGGTATGAGAGACTACACTCTTATCTAATCAAAATGGGATTTCAAAGAACAAGTGATAAGAATAATGTTTACTTGAAATGTGACAGTGATAATAAAGTTTTGATTGTTGAAATTTTTGTTGATGATATTATTTTTGTAGGCAATGACAATTTATGTAAAGGATTTGTTGATGAAATGAGAAAAGAGTTTGAGATTTCAATGATCGGAGAGATTAAGTTCTTTCTAGGTTTACATATACAACAAGTTACTGGAGGAATCTATATTACACAACCAAGTATATCAAAGAGATTCTTAAAAATTTTGGTATGGAAGACTCCAAACTTGTTGGAACACCGATGGTTACTAGATGTAAATTATCTAAAGAGGATGAAACACAAGAGGTGGACAATACTGTTTACTAACCCATGATTGGTAAATTATAGTATGTTGCTTACAATAGACCTGATATAGCACACACTGTTGGAATTGCTACAATATTTTATTCTAATCCGAAGGAAACACATATGTTTGTAGTGAAAATAATTTTGATATACCTGAAAGGCACAAAAGAGTTTGGTTTACTATACAAGAAAGGAGGCGCTTTTAATCTCCAAGTATACACTGATGCAGATTGGGCTGGAAATTTTGATGACAGAAAAAGTACTAGTGGAGGTGCATTCTTTCTAGGTGAATGATTGGTTACATGGCTGAGTAAGAAACAAAGTCGTATTTCATAGTCTACTGTCGAGGCTGAGTATGTTGTTGCTTCTATGAATTGTGCAAACATAGTATGGATTAACAAATTACATGAAGGTATGCAAGAAGAGATCACAAATTTGGTCACTATTTTTTGTGATAATACAAGTGCTATTAATATACCAAACAGCCCGGTTATGCATTCAAAGACAAAGCACATTTCTTTCAAGTATCACTACTTCAGAGAGCAAGTTCAAGAGAAGAATGTGAAATTGGAATATGTGAATTCAAAGGAACAATTGGCTGATGTCTTTATAAAGCCACTACCTAAAGATACTTTTGAGTATCCAAAAGGTAAATTAGGGGTTCTTCCCCTATCCAATGTTCACTAAGGAGCATGAGGTATGCTGCATCAATTCTATTTTTCATTAGAATGTCTATTTTAGAATTGATGTTAGTATGACACACTTTAGGTAATTCCTAAAGTTGTGAAAATATTTTTGAATGTAATATTTTATGAGTACATGTTAGGTATAATCCACTACTGGAACAAGTTTTTAGGCATATGACTTTTTGACATTGTTTTCAAAGAGGGAGAACAATGAATTGGTAACATATATCTACAGAGAGATATTGAAGGACAAGAATGAATTGTCAATATCTACTCATGAAGGAGATTCAGAATGTATGTTAGATAAACATAAGATTTATCTGAGAGGGAGATTCAGAAAAAAAATATCAAAGTGGAAATAGATATATAAACTCAGAGGGAGTATAGTTATGTATTGAGAGTTGTCATCATCAGTTACTATAACATTGTTATAGTGGTTACCGCCAATTCCAAATAGGGATATTTTTGATTAATTGATGAATATCTAATGGAGACGATGAATATTGAGTGATAATGAGTATCATAATTGTAGAAAAGGTTACATTAGTTGTTATTTTGTCATTGATGTCAAGCAATTTATTAATTGATTTTTATTGTGTTACCATATCTTATGAGGAGAAGTAAAATGGGTGACAAATATAGATCAGACAATGAAAATGTAATGATGATATAGTTGTTTTATACTATATATTTAATGTTATCAAATCAGTACATTTGATTAATCAAGTCGTGAACTACAATGAATTAATTTATGACTGAAAGAGATACTTTACCAAGATAGACTAAGTCAGTTGATAGAATGTTATGTAGTCGGTTACAGTTACCGAGCACTGATCACCAAAGATGAGTTAGACACTGAGCAGTGAATGAATTTAGTTATTGAGTTGCAAAGAAAGTTTTACTGAGTATAATATACTGATATTAAATGATGATGAAATCAAATTTAATGTGAAGTGATGATGATATGGATAAGGAAATGAATTAAATGAAGTTTGTTACAAGAGATCTATGAATGGAAAAATTCAATAGGAATATCTAAGGTGAAGAAAAAGTGGTTAAACATAAAAATGAGACTTCTAAGAAAATTTACAAGTTCTGAGGTAAAAGTGATATGGTTTACCGAGTTGAGAAATATGAAGAAGATGATTGAACGGTTGAGCACAAAGGAAGGAAAATCAAATCAAGGAGATTAAGAGGAATTTTTTAATCTATATAAGGAATGATAATTAAATAGAGTAAAAGGGATACTAGTGAAATGAACAAAGAAGGAGAGAAGCTGAAGAACAAAATTTACCAAGTAGAACAGAGAAAGCCAGATTAAAGAATCTACAGTCTGAGAAAGAGATAGATAGAGTATGAGATGTCATTATTCAATTGAGCATAAAGTATCTGATCCAAGCATATTGAGTTGATATTTTTATAGATCAAAGTTTACTATTTCTTATTAATATTTGTAACACATAAATCTCTTAACTGAGTGGATTTAACCATCTTATTTGTAAAACCTAGACTTAGGTGACATTCCAAAAGAGTTTTTGAAGACCTCTAACAAGGCCACTCCTAACAGGGTGAAGACCTTAATAGATCTGAGGTAAATACCCTAAAAGGGTCACATTTAGATAATATGTTTGTAATATTTAACATGATAAGTTCTTAACTGAGCGTACTTCAGAAGGGTACATTTTTATTGTGGGTTAGAATTCCCACAGAGGTTTTTCCCAAATTGGGTTTCCTCGTTAAATCTGGTGTTAACCAAGTTAAATTATGTTTAGATGGTTAATTTGATGTGCTAAGTTTGAATGATTGATTGTTTCTTATGTTATTTAGTGATTTGGTTATTTACTATATTCAGTACTTATCGAGTGAATCATTGAGTTTAGTTTTAAGAGTTTAAGTTTGATTTGTTTGATTCACTGCCCCCCTCTCAGTGGGACCAACAATTCTGTGGTTGTAATGTATAATTTCTGTGAAATCAACCATCGACATAATAGTTCCACTTGGGAAAGAATCCTTACACATATTTAATTGTTGATCCAACCACTGAGACCAGTGACTATACCTTGTATACTTGTAGAAAAGATTTTCCTTGAAATTTGAAATAAAATTAGCAACATGGCATTCTTTTGTAACCAACTCACATCTGGAACCTCAACCTCTTCTATTCAAATTATATTTGGCCATCTCATATATATATTTTTGAACAATTTTTATACCAAATTCATGTTTGCTTCCCTCATGAAAGCATTCAATAAACTTCAACAAGCCACCACATTGTCAACACTTATCATTTAAGAAATTATTTCTATAGAAAAAAAACCATCATCTCTAGGACATAAAAATTTATCTAGCAAGTCTCTCGATCATTTTAGAAGATGAATCGCACCATAATCCTATAACATTTTATTAGTATGCAAAGTAGAACGAATATAGCATAATAGTTCATGGTGCATTGAAAAATCTACATGATATTGGCAATAATAATTATTTCTAATCTTAAGAGGTACACAATAAAATGGATTTAAGGATTCAAATGCCCTTTGTGATATTTTCAATGTTGGATGTATCTCACAATTTTTTTTGAACAACATTGTTTGACTTACTTTCAAATAATGTTTAGGATGCAGTGTGTGGTCTCGATCACAATTTCTTAACTTCAAGACATCCTAAACATTTGGTGACACTTTTGAGTTAGAGTGCAAAAATATTTGAATTTTTTCCTTAAAATTATTGGTTAGCTTCTTATCAAAACATAGAAGCCTCCCACCATAAGCTCATGTATCATTTTGAAGAGGATCCTCAAGTCTTAGTCTTCTTGCAAGTGTTCTATCCAAAGTTTTGTGATTTATGTTGAAATAAAGATATTTTTGTATCATAAAGTGAGCCTTTCTCAAATGGTGACTTACTAAGGAGGTTGTAATAAACCTCCAAGTGACTCACCTATCTTTTTACTTTCTATTCTTCCCAATAGCATTGAGAGCACTAAAAATATCTCTAATAAAAATAGCATTTCTCTCCATTTTCTTGTTACACGAATCTTGAATTTCACTAGCATAGGTCTCATCTTATGCATCTTTTGAAATTGTACAAAATGAAAAATAAATTCTCAGTTAATGTCTTCTTTCTAAAAATTCATCGAAAAGTTTTGAAGCCCGCAACCGAATAGTTATTGTTGATCTCTTTCCTTCAAAATTTATTATAATGCTCTCATCAATTTCAAGTAATCATTTAGGTGTTCTTGAAGGTCTTGAATTTGAAGTTTTTTTTTCCACATAAGGGACTTCATTTCTCATGTTCATTTGGTTCATCAACATTATTTTCTATTCCAATCCCAAATTGAATATCTTGTGCAACATTTACATCACTAATCTCTACATTTTCATTCCCAATCTCTACATTTTCATTATCAATCACTATATTTTCTTTCCAATTCTCTATATTTTCATTCCCAAGCTTTGCATTTTAATTCCCAATCTCTACATTATCATTTCATTCTCATTGTCCAAACTATACTCAGTATTTTCAAATTCAGTCTCCTCTTCACTTGAAACAACATTTACGGGTAGACCTTGGACCTCACCTTCACTAATATTTAACATAACTTGTCTCCTCTTCCTATGGTTTTCCCTATCTCTTTTTCTATATACTTCAATTTAATCTTTCGTAAGCTTTCTATTTTTTTTATTCTTTTGACAACTTCTCCTCCCCATTATGCCATCAAAAAGTTAACCAAATATGATTACCAAACAAGAAATTTGAGGAAAAGATGCTTCAAAAAATGTTATTATGTCCGTTACATAGTAGAAACCCATGAATGTCAAAGGAAAAAAGAATGTAGGGTCCATTTGAATCAACAAAATGGCCCACTACCCTATGTTGTTCCTTTAGTATCCAATATCATATATAAGAAAATGAAATTTTGTATGCAAAGGCCCAACATTTAGTTGTTTGCACCATTTTCAAGGTATCCAATATTAGTTACTTTTTCTATGAATTTGGTATACGTTATGCATTAAATATACCTAATTACACATTAAGAATGTTTACTATATAATATAAATTATACATTATATAATATATAATATATTATATACTATATAATATTTTTTTTTAAGAAAGAGTGGATTATCCACTATATATATTATTAATATTAAAAATTGATTCGAGGGCTCAATCAGGAAAAAACCAGTAAGAAAACCCAATATCCTTACCCATTACAATATGATTGAAACTGCCTGAGGATAAAAAATTTGACAATTACTAAACACCTAATCATCCCCAAAATATTACAAAATTTGACTAATACTTATGTGTATATCATACGACTATACGATATAAATAGCAAAAATGTAGATTATAAGCCTTTACATATTCTTCCATTTGGCTTGAATACCGAGCAGCCACCTCTCAGTGAGTGCATGAAGGCCACTCTGATGAGTCCATATTCCACCCTTTCGCATGAGTTCCATTCTGTGCATTCAAATCCCATCCATCGCCACCCGATTCTCCCTAGCCAACCATATATTCCCTCTATTTTGGTGGTTGATTCCAACCATTGACCTCAAGACAGTTCATATTCAGATTAGAGACACCTTCCAGATGCTGACTTGACAATTCCTGAGTAGGGGAAGCACTTCTGCGACCATATCCAATTGATATTGCTGGAATGGTTTGATATTCTAGCAGGTCCATTAGGTAATTAGGTAATTAGCAGGCCTGAAGTATGTAGGGCTTGTTGCATAAACTGAAGGTTATGTCACTCCAAGGTACATTTTATACCATCATAAACCACCATTGAGTAATGATTTATAAGCAGATTATGTCGAGGCAATATGCCACCAACCAGAGCACTACAACACCATAAATCATAATTCTGCATCACCCTTTTTAATGCATTATTTTGCATGTACTGTGGTAAGATGATATTGTTAGCTAATATCTCCAACGGTGATGTCGATTGAAATAGATCCATGGCATTGGATAAAAATATTGCAACAACCTGTGATGGGTACAAGAATTTCTTCATCTAGGGAAATTCTATTTCCTCACCAATCACTTGTCTAACAATAGCCCTAATCTCCATCGACTGACAGAAGAACACAAATTCCATTGCTGAATCATCTACCTGTTATGGTAGAGCTTCCTCCATTAAAGTTGGTTGCAGGCAGATCCTAAAGTTTCTTGGCAGAATTTCATGGTGGTATCTCCCATAGTGCAGACATTTTGCACACAAATCCTTCATCGATTCCATTCTTACACTATTTTTAGGAGCTAAATAAAGATGTTGCAATGAGGGTATGAATGCTTGCCTTTTAAAACTACCGAGCAAGATCAGGTACACTATTGATTTAAGGCATGATACGATTTGGTTTGTGGATCATAATTTAATATCTTTAGCATCATTTCCTTGCACAAATTGCTCTGTACAACTTGTAATGTATGCAGTCCATACACTCTCTTCACTCATCTAATACCATTTGTTCGTATGGAGGGGAAACAAATTTCTTTGGCGACCGAGGTCACATTTGCATTTAATGTTTAAATTTGTCATTTATGACATATCCTGTACTTCCTCTGATTCATATTGTCACCACTTCACTTCTGTTCAATGCCATGTGATCAGCAAATATCACAATCTTCATGGTATAAGTTTGCCATGAACCCGGCCTTATCTCACCTATCACATCGACATTGAATGTACCCATCTTCATATCCATTTTCTTACTAAAGATTGAATTACATTATGCATCATAGTTTTATCCTTTTGGACCAATCTTTGTAATTCACTGTCCTTGCTAATGATTAAATCTAGGGTTAAGGATGCAACATCCTCCCCATCACAACCCAAATTGGCTAAATGGTATGCCAGTGCATTACCCTCACGAAGTGTGTGAGAGATGAGGACATCTTTAAAGGTGTCAGGAACATGCTAGATTTGTTGCAGTATATATGATAACTGCCAATTGTGTGATTCTTGCTTCATGCAGGCATTAATGATAACCATTGAATCTCCTTCCACTTGGATATGTTGGTATCCTCTAGTTTTGGCTAGAACAAGACTAGAAAATATATCTTGAGCCTCAGCCATGTTATTTTTACCTTGGGGGAGTGGGCAATATTTTAGAGCTAGCACTTTACCTTGATAATCTCAAATATAAGTTCTAGCTCCTAAAATCCCCGGATTACCCCTTGAAGATCTGTCAAAGTTGATTTTGACAGTTCCTTGTCCTGGTGGAATCCAGCAGACTATTGCTCGGTCATGGCCATTTGTTGATAATGATTGTTGACACCATCCAATCTACACATGAATTCATTTCCATTCTCGAATGACACCACTATCCCAAACTGATATGACTAGATTGTATTTGGTTTTTGCATGGCTACCATTAACAACTTCTAGAATTGATGTTTTCAACCCTGTGAGGACAACTTGTATAGTGGAAGAGATTTTACAAAAAATTCTTTTATTGTGTTCCCACCATATTTCCCATACTACCATTGCTGGTATACATTTCCACAATCTATAAAAGAGGGAATTTGTGTATAATTATGGCCATGAATGGAATAGATCCCATAGCTTATTGGGAAGGGGAGTGAGGTAGTGTAGTTTTTCCATAACAAACAACCAACATTGTTGTGCAAATGAGAAGTTCAAAAATAAATGGTCAACATCTTCATGCTCTAAATCACACAACATGCAGTTAAAAGGTTATGAAATATTTAGTCTATGTAGGCAATCACTAGTTAATGCCCTCTTTTTTAGTGCAATCCAAGAAAAACATCTAGCTTTAGGAGGGGTTATATGGTTCCAATAAAAGGAATAAGCACGACTCAAGATTTTATTAGCCTCCTTTTGCTGGATGAGTCTGTAACCTTCTTTAATTGAGAATTTTCCATCTCTCTCGAGGGACCAAAACAACTTATCCTTCTTTCCTGACAAGTAGACCACTTTTTCTGAAAATATATTTCCCAATCTGGTCTTATCCTGGGATGATAGAGGCAAGTCATTTGGATCTTTCCAAATTAATTTTCTGGAAAATAAGCATACTGCTTGATGAGGCCAAATTATTGCCTTTATTTTGTATAATATTAAATACTCTGTTCTAATTTCTATCAAGACATTTGTGAACCTAGCCAGTTAAAACTTGTGATAAAGTCCAGTTAGAACTGATAAACCATGGGTAGATATTTGTGACATATTTTGCCAATATTATAC
>MU225226.1:1173653-1194958 GCA_018584345.1 Thuja plicata
TAAAAGCATCTCCATCTTCTTGAGATTTTTCAGAAGCTGAATCTGAGCCTTTCTTCTTCTTCTTCGGTTCTTTGCAGTCCCTCCAGAAGTGCCCAGATTTATCACAGTTCCAACATTTTGCCTTGGACTTTCCAGGAGTTTTAGAACTCCCACGGGATTTGGATCTGCCATTCTTTGAATTATTGTCATTCTGCTTTCCTTTTTCGTTGGATCTCCCATGAACAGCAAGGGCTTCCTTAGACGAATCCAAAGTCTTTCTTCGCATCTCCTCAGATAGCAATGAAGACACCACATCATCCATACGGAATGTGACTATAGTACTTCTGAGAGCCATCATAAGATGGTCCCACAAATTCGGCAAGGAACAAAGTAGGGTCATACATCAATCCTCCTCCTCGATCTTGGCATCAGATGATGCCAACTGTGCAATCAATAAATTGAATGCATTGAGATGATCAGTTATGGATCCACCTTCCTCCATTCTTAAAGAATACAACTTCTTTGTCAGGAAAAACTTATTCACCAGAGATTTGGCTTGATACACAGACTGAAGCCATGTCCATAAATAATTTGCAGTAGTCTCATCAAGAACATTCAGAAGAAAAACATCTGCTAGACAGAGTCTGATGAGACCCTTAGCCTTTCGATCCTTGATCTCCCAATCTGCTTGAGATATCACTGTAGGTCTCACAGCAAGTGAAGTAGCCTCCCATAGATCATGGTCTTC
Source organism: Thuja plicata (assembly GCA_018584345.1). Lineage (NCBI taxonomy): Eukaryota > Viridiplantae > Streptophyta > Pinopsida > Cupressales > Cupressaceae > Thuja > Thuja plicata. The sequence goes on from MU225226.1 coordinate 1,174,381, forward strand.
AAGCATGTCTTCCATCTTGAGTTTCCACAACTCAAAATTAGTGCCATTAAATTTCTCCACCTCCATTCTACTATATGATGAACCTGCCATCTCAATCTACAAATAAGATTTAGAATGCTCTACAAAAAAAACTCCCACTCAACTTGAGATTATCTCAAAAAACCCTACCCAACAACTAGGATCAAAAGTTGATCAGGCTCTGATACCACTTGTAAGGAAACTCAGGTGCGGAAACTGTTTCCTTACAAAAACAATTGCAGTTGTGGAAACACCTCCCCCAGATGTTGATGAGGCAACCACCAAAGCCAAAGATTATGATATCACGGAGATATCACTGGGAAAAAGAGGAAAATAGGGTGAAGTAGACCTGTTGAAAGAAGCGACCAGAGCTATGTTGGCCCATTATGAAAAGGAGGCCCAAAGGCTCAAGATGGAAAAGGAGAAAACTTCAAACCTTATGGGATTGTTAACTAAGCTGGCCCGACCTATTAGTGCCATTCCTCCAAAGGCCTCCACATCTGATGCGCCACTACCACAGAGTGACATAGACTCCCTACGAGCAATGAAAAAGAAGGCCCAAGCGGTCGATGAGTGGGTCACTCTGCAGATAGGAAACACCTGACACTTCCTGGTATCCACCCTCCCAGACTTGTATATGGCCCGACACATTCTGCATCATGCATAAACTATTATCAACATATGGGAGGGTGATATAGAAAATTATGAAGCATGGAAGGTAGAACTTGAAGAACTCCTCGGCCTTCAGGAGGAAATGGTCTCTGGGTCTGGGATTCTAGGAGAAGAATCATTCAATTTTGTTAGGACCCAACACTCCAGACTTGACCTCACATTGGAGGTGATCAAGTAATTGGTAGGGATTCTACATGATAAAATCAACATGGTCCAATATTCTTCAAATTTGTATAAGGCTTTTGTCATGAAGGTCTCTGGAGCTGACCCGTTCAACATTGACACATGCACGCTGAAGGAATACATTTTGGGGAAGTTTGATGAATTAATGGAGTCAAGATATCAATCTCTAGAAGGAGTAGATGGAACTCAAATGGTGAGACTGACTTGCATAATCCTTAGTGGTCATGATGCGAAAAAAATGGCCAATGAATTCAAAGGGAATGTTCCAGACCAGGGAGAATAGATCGAGGTGGCCAAGTACTGGCGGTCCAGCCTCAAAGAGATTGATGAGGATGGAATCTCCCACCTCCTCCAAACCTTCAATGAAAATAAGCAACAATAAAGATTCTCCGGGGGCCAGAGAAAATCCAAGCATTTTGTATTCTTTATTCTTTTGAAACGTAAGTTCCTGGATCCTAGAGTCCCGGATCCTAAATTTTGTATTCTTTTGAGCGATCTGTGTCCTGATCCTCGAGGCTGACCAGTTACTTTCAAAAGTAGCTAATAAATATTGTCAGAGGGTATTTGGCTACATCAAGGCACGTCAGATCAATAGTTGGTCTTCTTACAAATGGTCTTCTTGATGTGCTACTTCAGGTGTACACCTGGCGCATTGGAGACAAGGAACCACATTTCCCATTTATGAGGCATGTAGCCTCGATCCCCAGGGGATCTGATTTCTTCTTTCTCTTTCTTATCTCTCTTCTCAAGGCCAATTCTTCCACTCCATCCTCTTGTCTTATTCTTCTGACATGTTAGACCTTCTCCGTCTCGAGGTCTTTTGTAGGGTGGTGCAGGGAGTATCGGCCACTGGATAATATATTTTATGGCAAGATGTAAAATAGGGTTAGGGTGAGGGTTAGAAGAAAATGTGTATAAATAGAAAGTTTGGCCCTTTTTCAAGGGTCGGCAAAATTGACAATTTTGCAGTCTATAGTAATAGAGAAGTAGTATTTTCATTTCAGTTGTAGAGCTCAATGCTCCTTGGTCTTAAAAGCTTTTAGTAATTAGATTCTCCCTTGGAGCCACCATTGTACCACGCACCAGTGCTTGCTAGAAGGAATGTTAATGAAGAGGAGATGGTTCTTGCAATGACATTGTTGGCACTTTGCCTTCTAAGTTAATGATATTTTATGTTTAATATTCTTCATGTCTTCTACTATGATATTTTAAGTAGATTAACGACTTCCTTCCCCTTGCTACTAATCAAATATGAGCTGATGCTTATGTATTTCTTCGGTATTTAGTGTAGTATATCACAGCATTATTGATGTACTGAATGTTTAAACATAACTATAGGTAGATGAAATACTTCTAACCCTGCAAGATATTTTTTAGTTTATTTTCTAAGTGTAGAATTCTTAGAGGAACCCCACCTTCCTGAATCTCCGGAGAGAATGAGTTGAAGAAACCAGCTATCGACCTTGAAAATTCACATCTCCCAACTTAGCCCTGGACTATCGAGACCTGACCCTTAGATGCTTGGAGGCCCAGGGAATCTCATTTCCCTGGATAACATTTGTAGGCAAAGTTTTTCGGTACCCCAGTACCCGATGACAACTTACAACTGCTGGCAGACCCGGTCACCAAAGTCCCGTCAATAGAAATTGGCACTAGAAGGAGGGCATGAACTCATCCCCCTCTCGAGATTCTAATTTTACACCTCCCAAGGGTTCCCCAAGCCATAGTTTTAGGAGTCAAGCCTTCAGTGGGATTGGGTCTTTCTCCCCTAAAAAATTTGAAAGAAGCCTTAGGTCAGCCCCAAACCCTGGAAGGTTTGTCAAACTCAAGCCTCCTGCTCGAAAGAAGTAGACCCTGAAAACCACACCAGCCACTATTGTCTGGGGGTCTAGTATACCTAAGAATATCCAAACTTCTCAGACAACCCTGGGAACCAGCGTTCAACCTGCTCAAGTCCCAAATCCCCTAATGGCTACATATTTTGGTAACACCGGGTCCCCTATGGAAACTTTTTTGGGTGCAATCAATGACTTACCCTCGCACCCAGAGAAAATTTTCCCATGATATGAGAACCTAGGCTCACGAACCACAAAAGAAAACTTACAAGAATACAAGTATGCCATGAACCGGCACCAGATCCAACATGAGGATGTTGTGACCCAAATGTTTCCCCTGTCCTTGGGACAGGGTGAGTTGAACTGGTACCTAAACCTTCCTGCCAACTCCGTCAACAGTTGGCAGGACATGGAGGATGCCTTCTTAGCTACCTCTAACATACATGTGGACCCAGCTTGGTCCCACATCCAGTTCATCTCCATCAAAAAGGAACCCAATGAACCCCTCGCAACATTTAATCATCAGTTCCAATGCACCCTGAAGTGGTGCACGGGCCCTTTCATTCCATCCTTGAATGTAACCATACAGACCTACCTCAACATGATGGACCCCTTCTTTTCCACTCTCCTCTGGAGAACAACTACCATGAGTGACTGAGATACTTTGGTGAAAGTTTACAACCTAGCCTTAGAGCTATCTCGTGGCCTCAACAAATCCCTGGGCAAGATTGGGCAGAGCGCGCCCTTCAACATGATCCTTGGTGGAACAATGTATGCGGGGGGGTATAACCCCAATCTGGCAATGGGTGCCCCCATGATGGCAATGAATCCCCCACCACCATCAATAGACCAAAAGGCCCGATACATTTACCCATCATAGGCTCAGGCAATACCGGGTCTGGGCATTCCCTTGGAACCAGCTATAGTAGGAACAACCTCAGACACAACCACCTAGAGTGCCCTTCTTTCAGTCATCCATGGCTGGAGGATTGCCGCCCTCGACTCTGGTGAATGTTGTTGCCTTCTTAGGAAACCAACAACAACCATCACACTATGACGTAAACACCCAGTTGACTGCTGAGGTTGAATCCCTCTGGCGAATGTTGTCTACCCTGATTATGGACATGGGTCAGTTGAAGGCGGGGTCCTATGCGTCACAAAATTCTAATTCCCAAAGAGGGAATATTTTCTCTGGCCAGCGAAACAACAATGCCAGGGGAAGAAACTTCAAAAATGGGGCTCGGTGCAACCAACAATAATAGAACAATAACGCAAACACCGGAGGTCCGCCTCTGAACCAAAATACCAACATGGGTGGTGCTGAACCATCACATTTCATGCTAGTCATATACTTCTAGCCCATGACCAATTGGTGTAGATTGCACGACACAGACTCCCACAACAAGGTTAACAGTGCTACACTGGAGAAGGTCATCATGATCTCCCAGTTGGATAGATAACAATCACATGATGCTACTCCCCCAGCACCTCCTGTGTAGGAGTCAACTCATAGTGCATTCACCTATGAGACCATCTTCTTCAGATCTTCCAGAGAAGATGAAGAAGAATTTGAATTGCAAGGATTCTTTGATGAATCGATTTTGGCCTTTGAGGCCAATGAATTTACCAACCCACGGGATCCTTACAACACTCAAAGTCAGGCTGGTAAAGGACTAGTTTATATGCCAATACCCCCTGCTAGGGACACTCCTCCCTGGGAAAATACAACTAACTGGCCAGTCCCCCTAAGAAGTTCTAGCTCTAACCAAGCGAGGGACCTAGCTGAGGGAAGCCACCAATTTTCAGGAGGAAGATTCAACATCACAAAGGCGTTAGAATAGACCACTACTTCCATGACCTTGATGGAGGTTTTTTTGAATTGTCCTGAGCAGAAGAAGTCTCTTCTGAAACTTTTGGGAAACCCAGAGGTCGTTAGTTTCCTACCTAAGATCGTCCCTTTTGAGGACGCTAACACGGTTGTCTTCCAGGGAAATAATGAAGATCCTCCATTCCTACTAGGCCTAAATATCCAAGACAAAAATATACACAACTGCCTAGTAGACTCTGGAGCTTCAGGCAACATCATGCCCCTATCCATATGCTAGAAGCTCAGATTTCATCCCACCCCATCTAATGGCGCAGTGATTCAATTGGATAAAATGGCTGTGAAAATGGTGGGAGAATTGAAGAACGTCTGAATATAGCTTATCCAAGACCCTAGGATAGCCAACATAATTGATATCCAAGTGGTGGACATCCCAGAGACTTATGGGATGTTATTGAGTCAGAATTGGTCTAAGTCCCTGAATGGGTGTTTTTCGACCAACTTCTCCCACTTATGGCTCCCCTAGGAAGGAGAATCAAACAAGATCTGGTTTGAAAGTGAGCCCCAGATGAAGCAAGCCCTTACCAAAGTTGGGAGGGTTAATGAGGTCTTCTTCTCAGAGACTTCTCCAGGGGTGTACCAACCTCTTGAAATCTTAACATTCAATTTCACCCCCGGGGAAGATACCATAGTTCTGCAAAAAACACAGGACCTAGAAGAAAAGTTGAGGGTTGAGGTTGACTCTCAAGGTGCCGAAGCTACCCCTGCCATGCTCTTGTCTAGTACTTGGTGCTAGGTTCACTATCAAAATAATTCAGAGTTAGGGTGTGAGCCTTGCCTTTCTACCGCTACTCGGCACATTGATGCCCTCTAGAGCAAAGAACATACGACTGATTCCCCGAAACCCGGTATCCTTACTGGAAGCACTTCAGTGTCATTCCCCCAGGAACCTCAATTTCAAACCCCTCCAGAGGGAAACCTCACCTATACACCAATAGTGTGGGAGGAAGCTCCTCCCAAGTCTCCCAGAGGTAATCCAAAGGCCACTCTATCTCCCCAGCCCGGTGAAGAAAAGATGATACTCATTGGCACCTCCTGCTCCCCTGAAGAGAAGGAGAAGATTCTTGCGGTTCTTTGAGAATACATAGACATGATTGCATGGGGATATAAGGATTTAAAAACATATGACACATCTATTATGACTCATACCATTCCCCTAAAACCTGATGCTAAGCCTTTTTGACAAAAGCAATGACCAGTCAACCCATTGATCGAGCCTCTGATTCGTCAAGAGGTGGAGAAATTGTTGTCAGCCCAGATAATCTTTCCAATCTGGCATACTACGTGGGTTGCCAATCTAGTCCCTATAAGAAAGAAGAGTGGTGAAATTCTCCTTTCTGTGGATTTATAAAATTTGAATAGAGCCTCCAAGAAGGGTAACCATCCTCTCCCCTCGTTGGATGAGGTGTTGCAGATAGTGAATAGATCCTGTTGACGGGGTTTTGCTGACCCAGTCTGCCAATAGTCATAAGTTGTCACCGGGTACCAGGGGTATCGACCAACTTCGCCTGCAAAGGCTATCCGAGGAAATTAGACTCCCCAGGCCTCCAAGCACCTGAGTGTTAGGTCACAACGGTGCGGGGCTCAATTGGGAGTGGTGACTATTTTCAAGGGGGATAGCTGGTTTCTTCAACTCATTCTCTCTAGAGATTCAGTAAGGTGAGATTCCTCTAAGCATTCTACACTTAGCAAATAAAATGAAAAAAGATCCTGCAAGGTCAGAAGTACTTCATCTAACTAAAGTTATGCTTAAACATTCAAAACATTGATAATGCTCTGATTATTAGTAGTGAGGGAAAAGAGGTAATTAATCTACTTGACATATCAGAGGAGAAGACATAAAGAACATGAAACATAAAATACCATTAACTCAGAAGTTTGAATGCCAAAAACAACATTGCAAAGAATTCTCCCTTCTTCATTAATGTTTCCTCCAGTAAGCACTGGTGTGTGATACAATAGTGGCTTTAGGGGAGCATCTAACTATTGGAAAGTGAAACAATGGAGCATTGAGCTCTGCAACTAAAATGGAAAATTGCTTTTCTATTACTGTGGATAGAAAAATCATCAATTTTTCCGACCCTTGGAAATGGGCCGGTCTTACTATTTATACACATTTTCTTCTAACCCTAACCCTAGCCCTATTTTACATTATGTTTCTATTAAATACAATATCTAGGGGCCGGTACTACCTGAGACACCCTACAAAAGACCTTGAGATGGAATAGGCCTGACATGTCAGAAGAATGAGACAAGAATATGCAGTGGAAGAATCAGCCTTGAGAAGAGAACTAGGAGAGAGAAGGAAGAAATCAGACCCCCGGGGATCGAGGCTACATGCCTCATAAATAGGAAATGCAGTGCCCTGTCTCCAATGTGCCAGGTGTACCTCTAAAATGAATCCTCACGAAGACCATCTGTTAGAAAGCCAACTGTTGATCCGACTCCCCTTTGATGTAGCCAACTACCTTCTAACAGTTTTTATTAATTGCTTCTAAAAGTGACCGGTCCGCCTCGGGGACCGGGACATGGATCACTCAAAAGAATACAAAATTTGGGATCCGAGACTCCGAGATCCGGGAACTTACGTTCCAAAAGAATAAAGAATACCAAATTTTTGGGTTTTCCCTGGCCTTCGGAGAAACCTTATTGTTGTTTTTTATCATTGAAGGCCTAGAGGAGGCGGGAGATGCCATCTTCATTGATATCCTTCAGGCCGGCCCTTCGGTACTTAGCCACCTCAATTTGTTCCCCCAGGTCTAGAACATTTTCCTTAAATTCATCGGCCATTTTTTCCACATTGTGGCCACTAAGAACCATATGAGTTAATCTTGTCATTTGAGCACCATCTATTCCCTCTAGGGACTGATATCGAGACTTCGTCATTTCATCAAAACTCCCCAAAACTGAATCTTCTGGCGTGCACGTATCTGTACTAAGGGGGTCAGTCCCAAAATTTTTTGTTACAAAAGACTTGTATAAATTGAAAGAATATTTCACTGTATTGACCTTCTCTTATAGAGTCCCCACCAGTTGCTTGGTTATCTCCAATGTGAGGTCAAGTCTGGAGTGTTGGGTTCTCACAAAATCAAATAATTCATCCTCCAAAATTTCAGATTCAAAAACCATTTCCTCTCCTAGGCTGAGGAGTTCTTCAATCTCTACCTTCCATGCTTGACATTTTTCAATATCACCCTCTCATAAGTCAATGAGAGTCTTTGCCTGGTGCAGAACATGTCGGTCCACATACAAGTCCAGGAGGGTGGATACTAGGAAACGCCGGGTGTTCCCTATTTGTAGAGCGACCCATTCGTCGACCGCCTAGGCTTTCTTCTTCATTGCTCGCAAGGAGTCTATGTCGCTCTGTGGTAGTGGTGCCTCGGATGTGGAGGCCTCTAGAGGGGTGGAACTGATAGGTCGGGCCAGCTTAGTAAGCAACCCCATAAGGTTTGTGTTTTTCTCCTTTTCTATTTTGAGCCTTTGGGCCTCTTTTTCATAACAGGCCTCCACTGCCTTAGCTGTCTCCTTCAATAGGTCCACCTCGCCCTATTTTCCCCTCTTTCCCAGTGATACCTCTATAATTCTATAATATCTGGTCTTTGTGGTTGCTTCATTAGCATTTGGGGGAGGTGTTTCCACAATGGCAACTGTTTCTTCACTCGGCCCGATTCGAAGAGTATGAACCGTCCGGGCTTTCTTGGCCTTTGGTGGGGCCTAGACCTAAGCCATCATTTTGACCAGGGAGAGGAACTCCAAGAGTGGAAAAATCCTTTCTTTTCTTTCTCTCTACTAATCACTTAGGTAGTAGGGGTGGCTTGTTTGCCAAAGTCTATTCTTTTGGTTCTTCCCCGGTGCCCTACGACTGTTCTTCCTCAGTGGTGTGGGTCTCATCCACCCCTTTTTTTTTATTCTGTGCTTCATTAGGAACATTTCCCCTGGTGACATCTATCTCTTCCGCCCTGTCCTCTGTATCTCCAGCCTTGTCTGGACCTTTTTCAGTTGTCCCAGGGGTTTCCTCCTCTTGTTGTTCTTGCATTTCTTCAGCCTTAGTTGCCGGGATTTCTTCTTCTTCTGATATATCTTTTGGAAGCAGGGGAGGTACTAGGCCAAGATTCAGTGTTTGCACTGCGGTTATTACCTACCAAAAGTTGCTCTGGGGAGTGGTGCTTGGAATGTGGTGGCTAAGGTTACGGTTACTTTCGTAGGTCCGGTTCCCTCAACAGGTGGCGTTTGTTCATTCTTCCCTTGTTGGTCCACCCCTGAATCTTGCATCTCCAAAGCCTCGGAGGTGATCTCCGGCTCTGCTTCTTTTTCCCCTTCTATCTTCTCTTCCTGCTCCTGTGCAAGTTCTTATTCCACAGCTTCCTCTTGGGCTGGGACTTTAGCCTCTATTTATTTGGTATCCTCCTACAAGTTCCCGAACTCGTTAGTTGCAAAGACATCATCAAATTCATCCTACGAGGGAGGACTCGCTGGGACTTCAGCAGGCTCTATTTCTCTCTCCAGCTCCAGGGAGCTGGAAGAGAGGATCTCCACTTGTGGAGTTTGGGGCATACCCAATCCTAGCTCTACCTTAGGCTTTTGGTTAAGCCTCTTCCTTCTTTAGGTAACTAAGGGTGGCCCCGCATCCCTTAGTGCTGCTTGTTCTGCTGGATCTACCCCTGTTGCCTTTACCATCAAGGCTGCCAATGATGGGGAGAAAGGGGGATGAATTGGCCTGGCCATGAGTACTGGAGTGGCCAGCCATGTGATTAACTTCTCCCTCATTTGTTGGGAGGATACCACTGACTACTTTATTTGTTCTTTTATGGGGACTTCTTGCATAGGATTTGTATCTATTCATTTTCCTTTATCCACTCTTTGTGAAGAAGTCCCAGCCCCCGTAGTTAACTTTGGTACTGGCTGGGCTACTCTGCGGACACTCTTGGGGTACACCTTCTTGAAGTAAGCATGGCTACACTCGACCACCTATTGGGTGAATTCTTTAATTGTTGGCCCTTCCTAGGCATCCCAATTTACTGGTGGGAGGGCTAATTTGTCGATCCCCTTTGATTTGTAATGGGGATCTATTATGGAGCCGGCGTCTGAGAATTCCTCTGGGAATCTCGAGATCTTCAATCTTTCCATCATGCCTGTCGTCATCCTGACATAGTGCCGGATTCGCACCTCCATGTCATCCTAGAAATCTTCCCAAAATTCCTCCATATGGTATTGATCGGGCTCTGAAACCCGGGGAAGTGCCGCTGCAATCTTGCCGTGCAGATCAAAATTCTTTCGCGTCAAGTAGAACTCTTCCAGGTTATAGCTTTTAAGCTCGTTATCTGCCTCCTTTGCGGCGGCCAGACTGCATGAATAGTTCCCACAAGTGATTGAAAATAGAATATTGGTTACCTTATTTAAGGAAAAGAATGCATGCAACTCCATCATCTGCCTGTAGTATTCCAAGAGAACTATCTTGTCCCCACAGTGCTTGGGCAACAAGTAGGGTTTTTCAGAGAAGCCGGTGACCCTAATATAAGTGTGTTGTTGGAATTAGATGTAATAATGTCTGTAGCTCCAGACCAAATTCATCATCTCTATGGATAGGCGATATCCTACGTCCTGGGTGGGTGTTAGCAGGTGGTAGTAAAAAAAGGCATCATTTACCTGGCAAAAACTTGGGAAGCTGGCCTCCCATTGAACCTGTGGGAAATGGTCCCAAGAGGCCTTTTGTCCCGGGCCAATTTTGAGGACCCCGTCTATGAGTAGCCCATGGGCGTGGGGCCTCTACTGTGTTAGGGCCTAGAAAATATAAGAAGTCACGTAAAATTTCTTGTTCTTGGCTAGTTGGAGGAACTGTGAGTCGACGTGGTTTAAAATTATAGCTACCCAGTCGAAGTACCCTCCCTTAGTGGAGATGCCGAGGAGGAAGTAATACATCCGTGGAGTGAATTCCCTGGCAGAGGGTTGCCTAAAGACTCGGGACAGTGCTATCATTCCCATCTGGATGCTCTCTTTGAACTCAGACCTAGGAATCTCTATCTTCATCCTCTTGGGGTCCCTCTTCGGGACCTTGAACTAGTGATTGTTCATATATATCCGGGTGGCCTCCTCCAATTGCATGAATTAGGCCAAGGCATCCGACCTTGTAACCATAGAAGGTTTGTCTAATTGAGGGATCCCCAGACCCACCTCGAAGGTGTCAGGGTCGAGGGATACTAGAGGAGTAGGGTACCCGGTGGGTTCTGCGGCTGCGAGCATAACAACCCGGATGAAGAGTTGTAATTGGCGGCCATTGTCAGAATAAGCTCTGGAGATTGCACAGAGCACAGGAAAAAAGCCACCTTAAGAATCCCAGAGTCCCTGACATTGATGGCTAGCTGATCTCCAGCCTGTCACTGGATGTACATTATTTTCACTAAGGCCTGCATCTCGGGCCATGTCCCGACGCTGGTGTCGGTAATGAGTTTAACTTAAGACTTGATCTTCGAGCTCATGATAACACTATCTTTCACAAACTTCATGCTTAGGGGAAACTTCTCCAAAGCCCTCTCTATTTTGGATTTAACAGCCGCTCTGGTAGCCGCCGTGGAAGGTAGTTCTGGACTTCCGGGTGGTGAGGATGCAGATGCTTCAGACATGTTTGGAAGTGTACTCTGGAAACATGCAAGGAAAAGTGACCATCAGAATGCATTTATAAATAAATACTTTGCGGTCTGGAGATCTTACCACCGTGATGTCTGCTTTCCCTGAAAAGTTAGTTTCATTCAGAAACTCTGAAAAACACATACATATTATGAACTTAGGAATTTGATTGACCATCTGGGTCCAGGAATTTTATCACATTTGGTAAGAAGGACATGGGATGGATGATGGTAGGAGACTCAAAGCCCAGAGAATTAACCGTTGGTAAAGATGTGCAAAAAGGGCAACCATCAGGCCCACGTGGGTGCCACGTGGGTAGGTAATAAATAGGAGTTATGGTGATGACGGCGGAGCCAACTGTCTGAATGCACAAAAAGTGAAGGCCACTTAGACAGATTTAAATGCACACATGGGACATAAATGAGGGTCAGGTTAGTTTTATGGAGGAGAGAGAAAACTACTTGTTTGAAACTGACCGAGAGCCGAGTTTCAAATAGGTGGTATTCTTCTTGAAACGAGCTTACAGGCAAAAAACTAGCGACACGGGCAACTCGGTGAGCTTTTTAAACTATTTGAAAGGATATACATAGGATATACATTGGAGCTGAGGGATATATACATGGGAAACAGAGGGATATGCAATAAATATACACTAAAATTACACATATACACACCGCAGAGTGAATATTTACAAGAAACCAGGCAAACACAGACTATTTACAACTTTCTACACTATTTACAGGCTAACTATACCTGCACAGAGGGTGGACAACCCTCTGGCAGAGACGACCCACCAACGGGTGGAAAAACTAGAAACAAACAAAAACAACCAAAATAGAAGAAAGAGGTAAAGACAACCAAAAATAGAAAGAAAACAACACCAGACGGAAGGAAAGCTGAAGGGAAAAGAGGCACCAACCTAAGAACATAGAAAGGAGAAGGAAAGAAGCCTCCATGAAAGCTCTATAACAGCTGCAACCTTCAAACGATCACAATCAGCCACCACAAACCACTCACAATCGCTCATAAATGATGGAAGTATTTAACATTGGATTATCATTAAATCTCTGTAAATCACTCTGATTTCTTAAGTGTTTAATTGCGATAAATGTGAAAATGATAGGTAACTTCTATTTATACCCGCGGTAAAAAGCAATCCACCTCTTCATCAACAAACTCTAGACAGAGAGACCTCCGGACTCCGGGCCCGGGGATTTCCTGCGACGATATCATCTTAAGGAAAGAGAACATCATGGTGAAGAATCTCAGAGTCCGGGATCTGACTCCCGACAAAGAACAACAAACTCCAAGACCGGGGTCCCAGAGGCACAAGAAACCAACAAGATAAAACACAACCATGAGGAAGAAAACCCCAGAGAAAGAAAACAAAAAGAAGGCAGAGAAAGGGCAAGGCAAGAACAAAAACAAAAAATAAAAAAAAAGGGGGGAGAACCAACATTTTGCACACAAAATATAGGGACGGGGATGTAGGGCATAAAAAATCCCAAATGATATCTTTCTTGGATGGGTACTCCGGATATAACCAGGTCATGGTTAAGAATGAAGATAGAGAGAAAAAGACGTTCACCACCAAGTGGGGAATGTTTGCATACAGGAGGATGCTCTTTGGTTTGATTAACACATGGGCCACATTTCAAAAGGCTATGAACATTGCATTCAAGGGCCTTGTGAATCAGTGCATAATCATCTATATGGATGATCTGACCATCTTTTCCTGGGACAGGCATGACCATTCCGCCCAACTGGCCCAGATCTGTGAGAGATGTTGCTGGTATGGAATATCCCTCAACCCTAAGAAGTGCATAACCGGGGTCACCAAAGGGAAGTTTCTTAGGAATATTGTCTCCAAGAAGGGTATATCCATAGACCTTGAGAGATTTGAAGCGCTTCTAAACCTACAAATGCCCGACAGTAAGAAAGAGATGTGATCCTTCTTTGGAAAGATCAACTTTGTCTGGCGGTTCATCACTGGATTCGCCGAGATAGTAAAACCACTCAACGAAATGATGAAAATGGATACCAAGATTGAGTGGAGTCCTGAAGCAAAGTGGGCATTCACCCAGATCAAACAAACAATAACGGAGGCACCTATCCTGGCTAGTCTAGACTACTCCCTTCTGTTTTACATTTACTCCTTTGCTTCGCTGCATTCTGTCGCAGTAGTATTAACCCAAAAGCTTGAGGGGGAAGAATGAACCATAGCCTTCATGAGCTCCTCTTTCAAAAATGTCAAAGTCTGGTACCCATCATTAGAAAAGTAGGCCTTTTCTCTTGTTCGTGCTGTGAAGAAATTATGGCATTATATTCTCTGGAGCAAAGTGTATGCTATCATCCCAGACCAGGTTGTGAAATCTTTGCTGATATAGATTGAGTTGGGTGAAAGATGGGACAAATGGATGGCCATCCTCTAGGAATATGACTTGGAAATGCAACCCATGAAGATAGTCCGAGGCCAGGGGCTAAGTCGAGCGATGGCAGAAGAGGCTCCCCACATTGAATGCCAAACTTACATAGTGGAGTCTATCACTCAAGACTTGTGGTACACATATCTAGTGTACTTACTATTAAATAATAAATTCTTAGAGGGATTACCTCCCAATAAATGTCGTGCTCTATGGATGAAAAGTGCTCACTTCATGATCAAAAATTCTGTACTTTATCACAGGAGTTATGAGGGAGTGTACCTTCGGTGCATTGACAGGGACCAAGCTACGAAGATGATCGATGAATTCCATGTGTAGTTTGGAACTAGGAATTGCTCAGCCAATGCCACCGCCCATCAAATCCTCCAGGCTGGGTATTATTGGCCCTATATATTTAAAGATGTATACACTCACGTCTAAAGATGCCACACCTGCCAAACTATGGTGCATCATGGGTGTAACCTGGCTATGCCTTTACAATCGATCTTTGAGGCTAGGCCCTTCGCCCAATGGGCATTTGATTTCATCAGGGAAATAAACCCCAACTCATCTACCAACCATAGGTACATCCTAACTGCTACTGATTACTACACCCGATGGTCAGAAGCTATACCTTGCAAGAATAACACGGGAGATGTAGTTATTAAATTCCTAGAAGAAAACATTGTCACAAGGTTTGGAATGCCATTTGTTTTAGTATGTGACAATGGTCCAGTATTTTCTTTGAGATAATTACTTGAATGGACCTATAACCAGAAGATCACTCTGAATTTCTCTAGCAACTATTACCCCCAAGGGAATGGTGTTGCTGAGTCAACAAACAAAAAACTGCTTGAAGTGATCAAACACCTGCTAGAACAGAATCCCTGGGATTGGCACCAAAAGTTGACATTCACCCTTTGGGTAGATCGCATCCAAATTAAGGCTACATTGGGAACCTCCCCATTCCATTTGGTTTATGGCCAGAACCCAGTTCCCAATCAACCTACAGATCCCAATTTTATAGTTTATGCAGGAATTTAGCAACCGGGATAATATCATAGAGGTCAAGCTCCTAAATCTGGTACGGATGGAAGAACAATGAGACATTGCCCTTGAAAATTTCATGTGTCATCAAGCAGTGGTAAAAAGGTGGTTTGATCGTAGAGCCCAATACAAGGATTTTTAGATTTTAGAATTGGTCCTATTGTGGGACAAGGCCCAGGAGAAGAAAGGCAAGCACACTAAGTTCCAACAGCTCTGGCATAGACCATACTTAATTTTATAAATTTGCAGAGAAAATACCTATCACCTTAACACCATGACCGGAGAACCTGTCCCATTGCTTGTTAATGGCCAGTTTCTAAAAAATTATTTTGAATAGGGTGAGTTTTCCCAAAGTTGTATTTTATGTAAATTTCGCTCCCTTGTAAATATCCCTTTTTCGGTGCCTTGTTGGGGGGTACCTTGCCTTGTAAATAGTCTTGCTGGCCGTCCTCCAGGACCATCTTTTTTTTTTTCTTAGTTTTTTTTTTTTTCTTGTCTTCTTTTCAAGTTTCGGCATTTTGTTCTCCCTTTTGTGAGGATTGGAATGCTTTGCATAACACCTGGTCTCTGGGATGTTGTCTTTAACATGGTGAACTTAAGAGTCTGTTGTTAGCATGGTGGAATTGGTCTGGTCTCTGGAGTTATTTTACAAATTTGGTAGTACATTATGAGTAATCTTCATCAGGTTTCTTTCCAGACATCTGACAATCAGTGAAACAAAAATAAGGGACAAGTAATTAGACACATCGAGCGTGGATCAGTCAGACTAAGTTGGTTGACCCAAATCTAAACTTTTAAAAAGATTCTTTCCAGTCTGGATTTTTTGTCCCCCATTTAGCATAAAAATAGGTGGAAGGGTGAAAGAAGTACCGCTATTAAAATTAGCTACGCTTAAGCTTAATGGTGAAAGAAGTACCGCCCTCCCACCCAACAACACAAAACAACAAGAAAAGGGGAGTGGGACAGGACTTCGATCTCTAGGAGAAACAAGCTAATCTAATGACTTCTGGGTCTGATCTACTTAGTGCCACTTCTTTACTTCTCCTAGAGGTCATCGGCTTAAGTCCCTTCCAAAGCACACACTTCACCACGGATAAAAGGATCATTGACTAAATCGTGTATGGCCGGATTTTTCTCAGACATGTTACTCTTTGCAGGTGAGATGCTTTGAAGTAACAATTTTTTCCTATTTTTGCTAACCAGAGATTCTATAGTTCTCAAATGCTCTACGACATTCATCCCAGATAGTCGCCATTTGTTATGCCCTGCATCCCCGTCCCTACATTTTGTGTGCAAAATGTTGGGTCCCCCTTTTTTTTTCTTTCTACTTTTGGCTCTTGCCTTTTCTTTTTCCTCTCTTTTTTCCTTCACCGGGGTTTCATTCCCCGTGGTGTCATTTTTGTTTTGTTGGTCTCTCGTGTCTCCAGGGCTTGGTCCTAGAGTTGGTTGTCCTTTTTTGGGAGCCAAATTTCAGACTCCGGGATTCTTTGCCATGATGTCTTCTTTTCTTAAGATGGTATCAATGCGTGGAATCCCTGGGCCTGGAATCTAGAGGTTTGTCTATCCAGAGTTTGTGGAAGGAAAGGTAACTTGCTTTTACCACGGGTATAAATAAAAATTACCTATCATTTTCATATTTACCGTGATTAAACACTTAAGAAATCTTAGCAATTTGAGAGCGATTTTACAATGATTCAGTGATAATCCATTGCGAGCCATTCCAAGCTATTCTGAGCAATAGTGAGTGTTTAGTGGTGGTAAGTGGTGATCATCTGGTGGTAGGAGCTATTGCAGAGCATTTGCGGCGAGTCCCTTTCCTTTCCCTTCTCCATTTTCAGGTTGGTACCTTCTCTCCGCTCAACTTTCCTGCTTTTTGTTTTTTTTCGTGTCTGGCTTTGTTGTCTTGTTTCTATTTGGTGTTATGTTTCATTCTGGTTTGCCGCCTTCCAGAGGGTTGTCTGCCCTCTGTGCAGATGTAGTATAGCTTTTAGATAATGTAAAAGTTGTAGGTGTTTGTACAGTCCTCTGGTTTTGTAAAGGTCTGCTCTACATTCTATATATGTGTACATTTGATGTATATTGTTGTGTACCCTTCTGGTCTGCATGTATATACCCTTCGGCTCTATCATGTATAGTGTATATTTTGTGTATATTCTGCTTGGTATTCTATCGAGCTCGCCATGCTGCATTTGTTTTTGGTTTCTAATTTGCGAGCTCGCTCTATGTAGAATACCACCTAGTTGAAACTCGGCTCTCAGCCGGTTTCAACTAGGTGGTTTTCTCTCTCCTCCATAAACTAGCCTGCCATTCATTTATATCCCATGTGCACATTTAAATTTTTCCAAGTGGCCTTCACTTTTTTCTCATTCAGATAGTTGGTTCCGCTGCTGTCACCATAACTTCCATTTATTGCACAACAACGTGACGTCTACATGGGTCTGACAGCTAGCTTTTCCCGCACGCCTCCCAACGGTTAGTTTCTGGACTCCGGGTCTCTTGCCATCACCCAACCCATGCCTTGCATTTTCTAAGTATGATGAGACCCCCAGACCCGGATGTTGGTTAAATTTCCAAGTTTACAAAATATATATGCTTTCCGGGATTTTGAACTGAGATAACTTTTCAAGGAAAGCAAGCACCATAGTTGTAAGATCTCCAAGCCCCAGAATAACATTTATTTATCTGTTCTGACGGTCCCTTGGCCTTGCAGGTTTCCAGATCATAATTTATATTAGTAATAACTGAGAGGGGGGGGGGGGGGGGGGGAANGGGGTGAATCAGTGGCTTCAAAAATTTATCCAATTTAAACTTTAATCCACCAATCAATACTTCTCAAATTTAATAATTCCCAACAAGATGCATGCTATTGAAATACTTGAAACAAATAACTATCTGTCGGTTTACCTTGTCTGTCCTTATTCTCCTTGATAACTGATAAGCAGTAAACTGTATTTACCGATACTCAGTAAATGTGCAGAGTATACCAGTTAATCCACAAATGCATATGTAGAATGTAAAATAATAAAGTAATAAACCATACACACATAACACAAAGATTTTAACATGGAAACCCTGTTAAGGGTAAAACCATTGGGACTGGTACCCTAAATTTTCACTCTTCTAAAGTGAGCCATGTTAGGAGCCAACCCTGTTAAAGGTTACAAACACACTGTTAGGTGCGACCTCGTTAGAGTATTTTCAATACATAGGTTGTCACTTAGTATCTGGCATCTACGCTACCATCCTTGAATCAGTCTCATGACTGTCAATAGGCTTTATGCAAATCTTACTACCATCCTTGAATCAGCCTCCTTCTTAGATTGTTAATAGGCTTTAGGTAAGACCGGTGCTACTATCACGAGTCAACCTTCTGGTAATCTGTTAGGATATACCTCAATTACAAAAGATTGTTAAGTCCTGCTCTGTTAAGAGACTTAATGCTTCAATGGTTAAACTGAAACAAAAATGACCTGTTTCTAATGCAACTGAATTGTAGATTTTCAGATCTATTTACTTATAATATCTTTCTGATCAATGTATCAATACAATTCCTTTGTACTTAACTCTTTCTTCTTTGTGATGTTGTGCTTTTCTATCTATCGGTGTCTGCACAATTATTTAGCTCTCCCTCAGCTTGATTGATCAGGACTGCATGAAGTTAATCCTTCATCAGTTTCTCTTCAACATCTTCTATCAGTTCACTCCCCCGTGTATTTGATTGATTATTGACCACACCGAGAATGAAAAATGCTTGTCTCTTAAATATACATGATATTCCTTAATTCTTGGTTCTTGATTCTTGGCGTGAAAAACAATCCAGTCAAATTGATTTATGGCTTTAACTCCTGATTTATCTCATAGTTATCTTCTTGCCAACTATACAAATCACTTATTTAACTGTGGTCAAATAAAACAAATAAAACAACCGGTTAATTCTATCCTTTAGCTCTGTCAGCTAGATATTTTATCATTTTCTGATCTCTTTGTTTGGTCAATAAATTCTACAGTTTGTCGCCGGTGACAACTGCCAGTTTCGTCGGTGTCACTTCAATTAGCTTCAGGATCTCCATCCGTCGGGCATCATTGGATCTTGTTTGTCGGGCAACACTATTTTTAGCTCGTTGGGAATCCTTTGATTCTGCTTCATTAGGCAATACTGTCTTTTTCTCATTGGGTATCACTGTGACTTTTATTTCTGTCTTTACTAATGGTGTGCACTCCGCCGGTGTATTCTGTCACTTAGTGAATACTTGACTTTTATGCATTGCTGAAAGCATAACATCTATTCCATTGATTCTATAAATTCTTTGGCATTATGTGTATGACCATATAGATGATATCAAGTTGACATCAATGACAATACAAACCATTAACTGATTTAATGTCTTGCATCATCCTCAACTTAATATAGTGAACCATTTAATCAGCTACATGTCACTAATCTCTCCCTTTGGCATTGATGGAAACATACTATATTATCATACTATACTATTGATAATACAATATGAAATACAATTGTTGAGATTCATCATATTACAAAACTGTTTGTTTTGATAACTGATAAAATGTCTAATTGTCGGTGAGCTCTGTGTAAGCTCAGATTTGATTCTTGCAGTTTTCCTTTTTCTTCTTCTGATGTATTGTGACCTTTTTGACTGTTCTGCTTCTTTGATGTCTCTATCTTTTGTTTGCAATTTATATCAATTCTGTCCCTTTGGATATGATCTCTCCCTGTTTGGAGTAATTTGATAATGAATAATTTCTGATGATAATATGGAAACATTCTCTCCCTTTGACAACAATTCCAAACAAATATTTTACAAAATATCTGACACTCTGTCAACCAATTTCTTCTTTCTATAATATATTCCTTGAATTTCCCTTATCCATTATTTATATAACAATCTGCTCTAGTGCTTGGTTATGATATATACCTTTCTGTATATAGATGTAGCGTTGAAGTTCAGCTTCTGTTTACATCAATCGTGAATGATATTCTGATAATATATGGTTGATGCAATGTTCTGTCCTTTTACTGACTGTTAGACATGGGTTTTATCCCTAGTATTTTTCTCAGGTACTCAAATGTATCCTTTGGCAGTGGCTTGGTGAAGATATCAGCCAATTGTTCTTTTGATTGCATATATTCAAGTATTACTTCTTTCTCTTGAACTTGTTCTCTTAAGTAATGATACTTGATGGCAATGTGTTTAGTCTTTTCATGCATGACTAGATTCTTAGAAATATTTATTGCACTGGTGTTGTCACAATAAATAACTACTGGTTCTTTGATCTTCATATGCATACCTTCCAGCAACTATTTGATCCATGTAATATTCAAGCAGTTTGCAGTAGCAACAACATATTCTACTTCTGCAGTAGATTGAGAGATGAATCCTTGCTTCTTTCTAATCCATGTGACAAGTCTGTCACCCATAAAGAATGATCCTCTAGTTATGCTCTTCGGTCATCAAGATTTCCAGTCCAATCAGTGTCGGTAAACACTTTTAGTTCAAATTTGCCTTCTCTTCTATACCATAAGCCAAATTCCTCAGTATTCTTCAGATATCTTAGAATTATTTTCACAGCAGTTATATGTGATTCCCTGCGGTTAGCAGAAAATATAGCAACAATTCCTACTGCATGTGCAATATCTGGTCTAGTGTGTATAACATACATGAGTTTCCCTATCATGGATTTGTATAGAGTCTGATTTACCTCTCTTGTCTTGTCTTCCTTTGTTAATTTGCATCTAGTAGCCATCAGTGTTCCAACAGGTTTGGAATCTTCCATCTTGAATATTTTTAGAACTTCTTTGATGCATTTGGACTGTGTAATGAAAATACCTTCACTTTGTTGAATGATCTACAGACCAAGAAAGAAATTGATCT
>MU225226.1:1200776-1229990 GCA_018584345.1 Thuja plicata
GCTGCCATAATTTCAAATCAAATAGATTCCTAGTTCCTTCAGATAGCCCAAAAGAAGAAGTTTTTTATGAGTTCTTATGTTCTCTAGGCCCTGGCCCAACAACAACCCCTCACCAATGGGTTACTCACCGATGGCGTACTTAGAATAGGTCCTGGACAGAAGGCCCCTTGGGATCATTTTCCATAGATTCAATGGGAGGCTAGCTTTCGCCATTGTACCATGCACTAGTGCTTGCTAGAGGGAATGTTAATGAAGAGGAGATGGTTCTTTCAATGACGTTGTTGGCACTTTGTCTTCTAATTTAATGGTATTTTATGTTTAATGTTCTTCATGTCTTCTGCTCTGATATTTTAAGTAGATTAATGACCTCCTTCCCCTTGCTACTGATCAAATATGAGCTGATGGTTGTGTATTTCTTTGGTATTTAGTGTAGTATATCAGATCATTATTGATGTATTAAATGTTTAAACATAACTATAGGTAGATGAAATACTTCTAACCCTGCAGGATCTTTTTCAATTTATTTGCTAAGTGTAGAATTCTCGGAGGAACCCTAGCTTCCTGAATCCCTAGAGAGAATGAGTTGAAGAAACCAGCTATCCCCCTTGAAAATTCACATCTCCCAACTGAGCCCCGCACTGTCGAGACCCAACCCTCAGGTGCTTGGAGGCCTGGGGAATCTCATTTCCCCAGATAACCTTTGCAGGTGAAGTTGGCCGGTACCTCGGTACCTAGTGACAACTTACAACTGCTGGCGGACCCGGTCACCAAAGTCCCGTCAATAGAAGCATGCCTTAAGAAGATAGGAAGGAAGAAGAAAGACCCTCAAATAGTCCATGTTGTAGTGCAATTAGCGGATATCATGTTAGGAAAGGTGGTAATACCAAAGTATTTAGATTCTGGTAGCCCATTAGTCAACCTGATAATAAATGGATAGACTGTGAAAAATGCTTTAGTTGATTTGGGAGCAGCAATAAATGTGATGACTAAAGATACAATGCATAGGCTAAGCATAGAAGGCTTAAGAACAATACCCACAGTGTTACAACTTGCTGATAGTTTAACTGTTACTCTAGATGGTCTCATAGAGGATGTGGTAGTTACCTTAGATTCATGGGAGTATCTTGTTGATTTTCTTATCCTATCACCTAAAGTAAACTTTGCTGGCTATCCTGTAATCTTTGGAAGACCCTGGCTAGGCAGTATGACAATTTCAAATGGTCAAGCCATAAGGAAGCTAGCCCTATATCCTCCTGCCCAGCCCCAACCAGATGTGGGAGAACCTATTTGGCCAGACTTGGGGGATGAGGAGGAAGAGCTGAATTTAGTAGCCCAGCTCATGATGTTGCATAGGCAGTCTTTTCTAAAGATGCAAGAGGAAGATGATGTGATACAGAACATTCTTACCAATGAATGTATTGCGGCTAAAGATGTTTCAGAGAGTTCTATTTTACAGCTATGTACCTATGAGAACTATGTGTTTCCAGCAACCCCTGAGATAATTGATCAATTACTGACAAGTGAAATAGCTACAAGTCCAATGCCCAAAGTGTTAATGGTAGATATAACAACAACAGTGGAACTTTCTCCTAGTCATAACCTCCATGTAAACAAGTTGTCCCAATCACAGTTGGCATTGTTAACCAAGCTCCTTAGTCAACATGAAAAATCCTTTGCATGGGATTATGGGGATATGGAAGGAATAAACCCTAAAATCTGCACCCATAGAATCTACATCAGTGATGGAAGCTTGCCACTTTGTCAACCTTAGAGGAGAATAAATTCTGCACTGAGAGAAATAGTCAAAACTGAGTTGCAGAAGTTGTTAGATGTTGGATTCATCTATCCAATCTCTGATAGCAAGTGGGTATCACCATTGGTCATTGTATCTAAGAAAAGAGGTAAGTGGTGGATATGTGTGGATTATAGGGAATTAAATAATGCCACAAAGAAGGATCACTTTCCTTTACCTTTTATTGACTAGGTCTTGGATAATTTGGCTGGAAAGAAATACTTCTCCTTTCTGGATGGATACAGTGGCTACAATCAGATAAGAATTGTCCCCAAAGATCAGGAGAAGACCACATTCACATGCCCTTGGGGCACATATGCTTATTCAGTATTACCATTTGGCTTATACAATGCACCTGCTACCTTTCAGAGAGCTGTGATCAGCATCTTTGCTGATATATCACATGATTGCATGGAAATCTACATGGATGACTTCACTAAATTTGGTGTCACATTTGAGGAAGCCCTAAAGAACTTGGAGAAAGTACTAATCACATGCGAGGAACACAACCTTTCTCTCAACAGTGAAAAGTGCTTTATGATGATGCAGGAAGGCATGGTGTTGGGACATTTTATCTCCAAAGCTAGAATCTAGGTAGACCCTACGAAGATAGAGGTAATTCTCACACTCCCTATTCCCACTAGGCAAAAATATGTCAGATCTTTCCTAGGCCATGCTGGCTATTAGAGGAGGTTTATCTAGAACTTTAGTCAAATAGCTAGTCCTCTATACACCTTACTTACCAAAGAAGCTGAATTTGCTTTGACAAAAGAATGTGATGAATCCTTCCTATAGCTCAAGTCACTTTTGACAACTGCACCAGTACTTAGGGGTTCTGAATGGACTTTTCCATTTCACATACATACAGATGCTTCAGACTATGTCGTAGGTGTTGTCCTAGGACAAAAGTATAGAAACCTTGAAAATGTAATCTATTATATCAGTAAGAGTCTCCATGGACCAGAGTTAAACTATACAGTGAATGAAAAAGAATTGCTAGCAGTACTTTATTCTCTGAACAAATTCCACCATTATGTAACTGGTTATCCTATCTTTGTTCATACTGACCAAGCAACAATTAAGTATCTCATGAAAAAACTTGCCATCATAGGTAGGTTAGCAATATGGCTTCTTCTTTTGCAATAATTTGATATAACAATCATTGACAAGCCAGGAAAAGAAAATGTGGTAGCTAATAATCTATTCAGAATTCACCATGCTAAAGAAGATACTACTTTGATAGATGATGCATTTCTAGATGAGTATTTATTTCATATTGCTGTCCAAAATCCATGGTATGTTGATATAGATAATTACCTAGTAGCTAACAAAATTCCCACACATTTCTCTTATAAGGATAAGAGGCTTCTTGTAGTGTAAAGATTCCATTTCTCTTGGATTGATAACACATTATTTTACATTGGACCTGACCAAGTCATGAGGAGATGTGTGAGAGAAGATGAGATATATGACATTCTGCATGCATGTCATAATGAACCATGTGGGGGACACTTTGCAACCAAAAGGATAGCACTGAAGATTTTAACAACTGGCTACTACTGGCCTACACTTCACAAAGATGCAGCCAATTATACAAGTGTGACAAATGCCAAAGAATGGGCCGACCAACAAGATCAGATGAAATGCCCTTAAATCCATAGGTGGTGGTAACACCTTTTGATAAATGGGGCATGGACTTTATTGGTCCAATAGACCCTCCATCCAATGGGAAGTTATACATTCTGGTGTGCACTGATTACCTAAAAAAATGGGTCGAATTAAGAGCAATGAAGCATGTCTGGGATCATAAAGTTGCTGAATTTCTGTATGAATAAATTTTTACTAGATATGGCGTGCCAAGAGAACTTGTTACTGATCAAGGTACTTAATTAACTTCCAATCTTATAACAGAGCTCATGAAGGAATATAATATCAAACATTGGAAGTCAAGCCCCTATCACCCTCAAGTCAATGGACAAGCAGAAGTTACCAATCAGGAGATAGAAGCAATCTTAACAAAGACAGTTCATTTGCATCACCGAGATTGGAGCAGCAGACTATCGTAAGCCATCTGGGTGTATAGAACAGAATGGAAGACCACCATAGGGTTCACTCTGTTCAAACTATTATATGGTAAAGAAACAATGCTACCCATTGAATTTGAACACAAGACATTAAGAACAGCGCTGGAGTTAAATATTGATCTTCCTGCAGCACAGAGAGAGTGCTTGCTGCATCTCAATTCTTTGGATAAAATGTGCAAGTATGCTCTATAGCGCATGAAAATTTTGCAAAAGTAAAGGAAATAGTGGCACGAATCCCATATTAAGAGTAAGTAGTTCCAGGTTGGAGATTGGATATTGTTGTATGATTCCAGATTCCAAGAAATACCAGGCAAGTTGCAGACATGATGGCTAGGTCCATATGAAATAATCTATGTATTTACAAATGGAGCAGTCTAGTTGACCACAATTGAACCAGTATGCTTCAAGCTATTATTTAATGGACATCGACTAAATTTGTATCACCAGCCACAGACGAAAGAAGACTTCCTACAGCAATTCAACCAGCCAATTTTAAAGGATCAACAGGTAACACTTCCTACAACAGAGGGTGCCAACCTTCTTCCTACAGCTCTTCAATAAGAATTCCTTTGAAGAATGACCATAATAAAAACTTTATGTTTACATAAAGTTCAATTCTCCATTCAATTTCTACATTCTTCTTTTTCAACTCATTTCATTCCTTAATCTTCCATCCACCCATTTTACATGTCATCATTTTTCTATGCTTTCAATAAAGAGATCGTGTGCTGACGCATGCCACCACCGTCATTCCACTCTTGCCACCTTTTTCTTGCACGTGTAATCATCAATTGATAGGGATGAGATTTTCAAATTTATTTCTATTTTTAGCGCATAGATTTTGTTGGTTATATCAAATACTGCAATAAATGTATCATTGCGGCCTTAAGCTAGTTCCGTACCTTCTGCCAAGTATGACAAGTGAGGACACTTGTCAATGTTTCATAGGGGGTAGGGAAGTGTACCAATTCCTAAATTTCATTTCTATTTACTCGTTAAGATCCTAAAATTTGTACTTTGGCCTTGTCTTAAATAAAATCCAGCTGTCGCATCACACAAGTGTCAAGTGTCATACCTTTATTCACAAATAAACCCCTAATTATTAGACTAGATGTGACCCAAAATTAAAAACCATTACATAACTCTCACATGATATCTATAATTCATTCTATTAAAGTACATTATTATTTTTCATACCAAGAATACCAGAAGAATGTGAAAAAGGGTCTGTGGTTTTACAAGAGGTAGTCTGAACTTCAAAAGAGAAGAAGGTAATTGTTGAGAATAGAGTAGAGTTTGAATTTGATAAGCACAAATGGGAGGCCAATTGAAGTAGCATGAACTAGTATTTCATGGTATTTTACTTTCTGATGTCGAGGAAGTAAGAAGATATAATGCCTGTGGATGGCTGGGATATTTCTTGAAATTGATGGAGTTTGATGAAGAAGCAGCAATAGAATTTGCAAACACATTTGATGAAGGACAAGCAATAGTGTGGGGGTTAACAGTCATTTCCATAGAGGAACAAATAGTGGAAGTAATCGCACTGCCAGTAGTAGGGGAACACTACCCCAATGCGCATGATGCTAGGTCAGCTAGGGCCCAGTTTACCCTACCAGGTGACCCTCCTCTGGAGATTACTAAACAGGGCTGCAAAAGAATGTCCGTTCCTCGGCCATATTATGAGTTGGCCATGCATATTATCAGGTATTTTACCTATGAAGGAAGATTTTCTAATTTGC
This sequence comes from Thuja plicata, assembly GCA_018584345.1. Taxonomy (NCBI): domain Eukaryota; kingdom Viridiplantae; phylum Streptophyta; class Pinopsida; order Cupressales; family Cupressaceae; genus Thuja; species Thuja plicata. The sequence goes on from MU225226.1 coordinate 1,206,395, forward strand.
ATGTGCATCATTTTAAGTTTCTTAGTTATGTAAGGCATAATATTCCAATGAATTTCCCCAATTTCTTGTTTAATATGCTATGCATTAGTGCTGAGGAAACCCAGAAAGGAAATGACAATTCTGTTACTCACCATGCCCTAATTAAATTGCTCATAGAGAAATCTCTTAGGGACGTATCTCCTATGGCATGGGTAGAATTTTTCCAGCGTAAAACCCTACAGCCTCAGATTGCCCCTAATATGCAAGTTAGCCAAGATAATGCAGTCCCCAGTGACCCAACTGTTAAGCAAGGTACCCAAGGGGTAGAAACCAAATATTTACAAGAAACTATGCCTTTATCCACTCATATGAGAAATGTACCTACTTTTTCTCAAACAAAAGGAAACTGGAGGTTAGAGGGAGAAACTTCAGTTTCTGTACTTGAGCCACAAAACCCTACAGTCTCGAGAGGGAAGAAAAAGAAGTCAGTTCCTACAGTAACTATTCCTGCAGCCACTACTCCTGCAACAGAGAAACCAAAGAGGGTTAGTAAGAAAAAGGCTATAGAGGTTGAGGAAACCCCTGTAAGAATAAGCTCTAGGATGAGAGGGAAAATTCCCAAAGTACCCACCAAAAGCCAGTCTGCTTCCCCCAAACAATTTGAGGAGGAAACTCCAATTCATATTGTTCTGGATGATTCTCCCAGCCAGTCTGAGATTCTAGACATTTCTCAAAATCTAGATGAGAAGTGTGAAAATGAGCCAAATATATGTCAAAATGACCCATGAGGTAGTCATCAAGATGTTATGAACTGTGAAGAAGAAACCCCTATAACTCACCATCTAGCTTGCATAGAAACTGCCCTAGTTTCCTATGAGCGAACTTGGTTAATAAATTTCTTAGAGTAGTCATGGAGGGAACAAAGGAGGAAGAATAACCAGGATGAAAGCAGTGGTCCGATTACTCTGCAAATGCTTCTCTTCCAGTTATATAATAAGCATGTGTTGACAACCACTCTATGGGGAGAAGAGAAAAAGAAATTGCAGAAAGTAATAGTAGAACAAAGAAAGGAAATTGTAGAATTAAAAGATCAATTGGCAAGATGGCAAGATAGAAATAAAGGATGGAACATGCCCTTAAGCCGACTGACCAGATAATTGCTTGTAGACCACCACCTAGGATCTATACCATCTATCTAAAAGAACAATTCCTCTTATTCCAGTTGATGATGACCCTCAAGGATGTAAACGTAGAGTTCAAATCAGCCCAGAAATTTTATGGTTTATACCAGACCCTTCCATCATGGAAACAAAACTTACTCTGTGAGTTGTATGTGCATAATTTCATCATCCCTCCAGAGACTGAATGGAACCCCTTACTTTACATAGGGGATATACACCTAAGGGCCCTAATGTCTTGGATGCACAATGAGGCCAACTATGATAGACAACTGGAGAATTATAGAGAACTAGAGAAATCAGAACCCCTGCCATTAAGAGTAGAAAGAAGTCAACCAGAAGAATTCCCAAGGGATTGGTTCAAACTAACATATGGGAATGTTAAAAAGGAAATAAGAGATAAAATTTTCAAGCTCAGAGTAGATTTGTATGAAGAATATGAAAACATATCTTATTTTGTCTTCCAAAGAGCCTTAACCAGTGCCAGAAGTAGGTGGAGCAGATTATCAGAGGCATTCAAAAGGTCAGAGCCACATAGCCCCATTAACCTTGCAGCAGCCATACACCGAGCACTGAAATACATGGGGTTGGGTAGGCAAATCAGGCAGGAGCTTTGGTGTCCACTCATAATGCAGCCACCCATGCTCCTTTGGCCCTTGTATGACATCAACACTACCAGGCTTAACAGGTTACAGAAGGATCATAGAAGGGAAGTTTGGGAAAGAACAAGAGGATTCTACTACTCCTTCAAGAGCCAGAGGCGAGGAAGAACTAAAGTTGGTGACTTTAGGTCAATTTCTAGGAGATGCAATGCTTGAAGAGAAGCATTTGATTAACCAAGGGGTAGATGATGAGGCCAAATTATTGCCTTTATTTTGTATAATTTTAAATACTCTGTTCTAATTTTTGTCAAGATATTTGTGAACCTAGCCAGTTAAAACTTGTGATAAAGTCCAGTTAGAACTGATAAACCATGGGTAGATATTTGTGACATATTTTTCCAATATTATACATATAGTGCAGTATTTCATATAACCATCAGAATATATGTTCTAATATCTAGATTTAATTTTATTAAGCTTGTTGCATGAATATTTTTGCATCACAACTAACTTGTCAGGGAAGGAAGCGGCTGGAGAGTCGTTGACAACATTCAAGGAAGACTGTTGAGGACTAGCTACGGTGGAGTGATCATCACAGCACCAGGAGACACGAATGCTACAATGGAGGAGCCACTATTCCAGGATGCAGGGATGTAGTGCTTCTATATTCCCTCTACACTTTATTATGTTGAGCTGGTCGCCCAAACTTTATTACCCACACCGCAGGATGTTGCGTTTCCATCTTCTTCTCCGGCATGTTTTTAGCAAGATAGTTTCTTTTCTATTTTGTAATAAGTGTTCGATCCTCTATTTATAGGGATTGGACTGATGGTTTTTAGTTTGAAGAGTTAGAGAGAAAGAGAAAGTTTTGGAAGAAAACTGTTATATCTTACAACAAGTTATTTTAAGTTTCATGTATTGTTCTTATGTAATGCATTTTTGAAATGCAATGAAGTGATTCTTGGTTTATGTTCTATGTTAGTAGATTAGTAGAAACCAACCAAGGGGGTCCACTTGGGAGGTGGAATAGATTAGAGTAGAGTAGATTTATTTCCAGCATTTCCATTATTTTCAGTGTTTTAGATAGAAGTTATAGTTTCTTCCTACAGCATTATACTTTGTGAATGTTCCTGCAGCATCTGCAAGAATAGTTATAATGGATGTTTTGGGTTGAAAGTATAGGTTTAAGTAGAGTTTAAAATTTATAGCATTCATTTCAGTAAGGAGACAAGTGTATTCTTTTCTTGCAGCACTAGTGTAGGTTTCTTCTATGCATTTCTTACCTTCCTGCAGCATAAGCATAATGACTCTTTAAGGAACCTAGTGCACATACTGTGCTGACCATTTCAAGTATACATCCCTGGGTTGAAAAGTTAAATAAACCTCATAGTGGGAGAAGTAGTCCTTAGATTGAATAAAATATTCCTAAGAAAGGCCTTGAGCATGATTATTCCACACCTATTGTGGGGCGGTTCACTGCTGATACATAATCCACCAGATAATTACCCCAAATGTTTTCGGAAGCTGAAACAATATCATCAATTGCTTCTAAATTTGATAAGGGGGTTGTACCATTCCACGAGTCACATCAAAACTTTGCTTGTTGTCCGTTATTGACCTCCCACGAGATGTAGTTGGCTACTATATCTCTTGATGACATCATAAAATGCCAAATTAACAAGCCTTTGGTGGGATCTAGTATAGAAAGTATTCTTTCCAGACAGTTGTTGTCTAGGTATTTCTTTTGCATTATTTGGCACCATATATTCTGTGGTTTAGTATACATTTTCCATACTAGTTTTCCCCCATAATCTTTATTTCTATACTGCAAATCATGTATTCCATCTCCTCCTAGTTGTTTGATCTATGCCATGTTATTAGGGAAACCAATGGTATTTTCTTAGTCTCATTCATATTTGCAGTCCATAAAAATTGGCTTAATATATTCTTTATTGGTTGAATTACCTACGCTAGAGATTTTAATACGGATATATAGTAATTAGGAATAGCTTCCAGAACTATTTTTACAAGTAGTATTATGCCTGATAACGATAACCATCTTTCTTTCCAAGCCACTACTCTTGATTTGATTTGGTCAATGATGGGCGTTTAGTAACTTGTTTTATTTGTCCCCATGAAAAAGGGGATGCCAAGATATACAGATGGAAGTAGATCAACTGAAAACCCTAAGATGTTGGCAATCCTATTGGAGATAATTTGATTAGTATTAAACAAATAGATTTTTGATTTTTGAGGATTAACCTTCTGACCTGAAACTAAGGTGTACAAGTCTAGAGTTTTCTTAATTTGTCTAGATTTAGAAACATTGGATGCTCTGAATAGTAGTGTGTCATCTACAAATAGTGAGTGAGTCACTGAAATATCTGTCTCCCCAATTTTAGCTCCCTTCCAACTACCTGTAGCCTGTTTATTTTGGATATGTCTGCTGAAACTCTCATCCATAATTATAAAAAGGACTGGTGACAAAGGGTCACCCTAATGAATTCCTTGTGTGGATAAAAAGAAGCCCATAAGAATCCCATTAATCAACACTGAAAACCGTGCACCTGATATACAAGCTCTGACCCATTTGCACAAGTCTCTACTAAATCCAAACTTTTGTAATACTTTGAACAAGAAGTCCCAACATACTTTTTCATAAGCTTTCATCATATCGAGTTTAATGACAAAGTGTGAGGTTTTGTTAGTGTTTATTGAATGAAGTGTTTCATGAGCTACTAACGCCCCTTCCATTGTTTCCCGAACAGGAACAAAACCACCTTGAGGTTGTGATATAAGGCTTGGGATTAGGTACTACATCCTCATATATATTGCCTTTGTTATAATCTTATAGATTGTGTTGCAAAGTGATATCGGGTGGAATCGAGAAATTTTTTTTGGTGCCTTTACTTTAGGAATGATAGAAATGTTGGTTGTGTTGAAGTATTTTGCCATAGATTTTCTTTTTTTGGATTCTTCTATTACCCCTAGCAAATCCCATCCAATATGATCCCAGCATGCTTGAAAGAATAATGTTGTAAATCTATATGGCCCAGGCGCTTTATCTGGTGGCAAAGAGAATAAAACCTTCTTAAGCTCCTGAATGGTAAAAGGTGCCATTAACCCCAAGTTGTCAGCTTCTTGTACTATTTTGGGTATATCATCAAGAATGTCATGTTGGTGATTGTTCAATGGGTCAGGCTGAATATGTGGGGCTAGCAGATTTGTAAAAAATCTCACTCCTTCCTCTTGAATACCTTAAGCATCTATAATTGGATTACCAGTGACTTCATTATTAATAGAGAAGATCCGGTTTGATGTTGCTTTATGTTTTGCTAAGGCATGGAAGTATGTAGTATTCTTGTCTCCCTCCTTCAACCATAACTCTCTTGATATTTGTCTCCAATAGACCTCTTCCCTACTGCATAATTCTTCCCATTGCACCTAAACTTTTTTCTGGCTTTCATATGTGTCATTTTCCATTCCTTTCTTTATAATCTTGTCTAGGATGGCTTCCAATTTTTGTTTCACAATCTCTTTCTCTTTACAAATATTCTTGAATACCACTTCATTACACTTTTTAATCTGCATTTTGATGTATTTCAATTTTGTCGCAAACTAATGCATTTTAGATCTAGCCCTATCAGGTACACTAACCCACCATTGTTTAATAAGAGGAAGGAAAGTAGGATGGCGGAGCCACATCCTTTCAAATTTGAAAGATGGTTTATATTGAAAGCCCTAGTTCATTGACGAGAACCCAACTTGCATACATATAGGAAAATGATCTGATCCTGGTTGGGGCATAATTTCTAATTGAAAAGTGTTGTTTAACAACTTCCATTCTTGGGATATGAGAAATCTATCTAGTCTAACTACTATCTATGAAAAATTATCCCTCTTGTTCATCCAAGTAAAGGATCCATTGGTGGGTTCTATATCCATTAAGTTATTATCTTCTACAAAGTTGGAGAGATCTTGTATAGTTTTCAGTGGAGGACATATCCCCCAATCTTTATAGACATCTTCAAAATAGCATTAAAATCTCCACCCATTATTATGTGTTGATCATGCTAATGCTGTATCATTTGTGTGTGGACCATCCACAATCTTTGTTTTTCCAGTGTTGTTGTGGGGCTATACACATTAATCAAAATAAAAGTGATGTCAAAAAAATTCACTTTTAGTAGTTGCCAATATAATATTATAATATATATTATATATTATATTACATATATATAATATTATATACTATATATATCTATAAAACATTATATATATATTACATAATATTATTATATTAAATAATATATAATATAATAGATGATATGAGTGAGAGAGAGAGACCTTATGACCCCTTAGTACTGTTGACAGGACTCTTGTGACCGGGTTTGCCAGCAGATGTAAGTTGTCACCGGGTACCGGGGTACTGGCCAACTTCGTCTGTAAAGGTTATTCGGGGAAATGAGATTCCCCGGGCCTCCAAGCACCTGAGAGTTGGGTCTCAACAGTGCAGGGCTCAGTTGGGAGATGTGACTATTTTAGAGGGGGATAGCTGGTTATCTTCAACTTGTTCTCTTCGGGCATTCAAGAAGGTGAGGTTTCTCCAAGTACGTTTACACTTAGAAAATAAATTGAAAAAGATCCTACAGGGTTAGAAGTACTTCATCTACCTATAGTTATGCTTAACATTAAAAACATCAACAATACTCTAACACACTATACTAAATACCGAGGAAACATACAACCATCTATTCATATTTCATCAGTAGCAAGGGAAAGGAGGTTGTTAATCTACTTTTAGTACATTAGAGCAAAGGACATGAAGAACACAAAGCATAAAATACCGTCAATCTAGAAGATAGGATGTCAACAACATCATTGCAAGAACTCTCCTTTCTTCATTAACATTTCTTCCAGCAAGCACTGGTGTGTGGTACAATGGTAGCTCCAAGGGAGCATCTAACTACTGAAAGCTTAAAGACTAAGGAGCATTGAGCTTTGTAACTGAGAAATTAAAATACTACTTTTCTATTACTATGGATTGCAAAATCATCAATTTCGCCGACCCTTGGAATGGGGCCGAACTTACTATTTATACACATTTACATCTAACCCTAACCCTAACTTATGTTACAATGTACAATAGAATATACTATCTAGTGGCTGGTACTACCTGTGCCACTCTACAAAAGACCTAGAGACAGAATAGGCCTGTCATGTCAAAAGAAAAAGATGAGAGATGGAATGGAAGAATCAGCCTCGGGAAGAGAGCCAGGAAGAAGAAAGAAGAAAACCAATCCCATGGGGATCGAGGTTACATGTGTCATAAATGGGAAAAGTGGCTCCCTATCTCCGATGTGCCAGGTGTAATGTTGAAGCAGCGCCTTGGGAGGATCATCTGTCAGAAAGCCTCTTATCGATCCAACGTGCCTTGATGTAGCTATTTGCCTTCTGACAACCTTCAAAAAACTTTATTAATTGCTACCCACTTTCTGGCAACCTTTATTAACTGCTTTGAAAGTGACCGGTCGGCCTTGGGGACCAAGACACGGGTCACTAAAAGAATACAAAATATAGGATCCGAGACTCCGACATCTGGGAACTTACGTTCCAAAAAGAATAAAGAATACAAAAACACTTAGGTTTTCTCCAGCCCCCAGAGAATCTTTATTGTTGTTTATTTTCATTGAAGGTCTAGAGGAGATGGGAGATTCCATCTTCATCAACTTCTTTAAGGCCAGCCCGCCAGTACTTAGCCACCTCAATCTGTTCCCCCAGGTCTGAAATATTTCCCTTAAACTCATTGGCCATCTTCGCCGCATCATGACCACTGAGTACCATACAATTTAGTCTTGTCATTTGAGAGCCATCTACTCCTTTCGAGGATTGATACCTCGACTCCATTAGTTCATCAAACTTCCCCAAGACATACTCCTCCGATGTGCATGTGTCGGTGCTGAATGGATTAGCTCCAGAGACCTTCATAACAAAAGACTTGTATAAATTAAAAGAATATTGTACTGTATTGATCTTCTCCCATAGAGTCCCTACCAGTTTCTTGATTACCCCCAATGTGAGGTCAAGTCTGGAGTGTTGGGTCTTCACAAAATCAAATGACTCTTCTCCCAAAATCCCAGATTCAGAGACAATCTCCTCCCCGAGGCCGATGAGTTCTTCTAACTCAACTTTCCATGCCTCATAATTTTTGATATCCCCCTCCCATATGTTGGTGATGGTCTCAGCCTAGTGTAAGATGTGGTGAGCCGTAAATAGATCTGGGAGGGTAGATACTAGGAAATGCCAGACATTTCCCACTTGTAGGGCAACCCATTCATTAACCGCTTGGGCTTTCTTCTTCATCACCCGTAGTGAATCCATGTCACTTTGTAGAAATGGTATATCTGATGTAAAGGCCCCCAGAGGAATAACACTGATAGGTTAGACCAGATCATTTAGCAACCCCATAAGGTTTTCATTTTTCTCCTTTTCTTCTTTGAGCTTTTGAGCCTCCTTTTCATAGCGGGCCTCTACTGCCTTGGCTGCCTCTTTCAATAGGTCTAATTCACCCTATTTTCCCCTCTTCCCTAGCGATACTTCTATGATACTATAATCTCTAGCCTCTGCCATTACTTCATCCGCATTTGGCGAAGGTGTCTCTATGACCGTGACTGTTTCTCTACCTGGCTCAGTTCGCAGGGTGTGAACTGTCTGGGATTTCTTGGCCTTTGGTGGGTTTTGGGCTTGAGCCATCATTTCTTCCAAGGAAAGGTGGGCTCTGGGTGTTTTTGGGGGGGCCTTCCTCTTTCGGGTTTCTATCAACCATGGGGGTGGTAGAGGTGGCTCGGTAGCCAAAATGTGTTCCTGTGACTTTTCCCCAACATCTTGCTGTTCCCCTTCAGTATTATGAGCCTCTCCTGGCTCCTTTCCTGTATCTCCTATCTCACCAACAATATTTTCTCTGGTGGTATTCGTATCTTTTTCCCCATCTGTGTCTCCAGTGACATTTGGGTCCTCATTGGTTGCCCCAGGTTTTCCTCTTCTTGTTTCTATTCTTCCTCAGCCTCTGTTGCTGGGATGTCCTCTTCCATTGGTACATCTTCTGGTAATGGGGGAGGTAACAGGGCAAGATTCAGTGTTTGGGCCGTAGTGATTACCTCCCCAAATGTTACCTCCGAGAGTGGTGCTTGGAACACGGTGGCTAGGGTTATGGTTGTTCCCGAAGGTCCAATTCCCCCAGCTGGTGCCATTCATTCACTTTACTTTTGTTGGTCCACTCCAATTTCCTGTATCTCCAGGACTTTAGAGGTGATCTCTTGTTCTATCTCTTCCTCTTCTTCTACCTGCTCCTACTCCTATGCAGGTTCCTATTCTGGAGCTTCTTCTTGCTCTGGGATTTTGGCCTCCAGCTGCTCCATGTCACTCTATAAATTACTGGACTCATTGGTTGTAAAAACATCATCAAATTCATCCTACAGGGGAGGATTGGCCGAGACATGAGCAGGCTCTGGTTCCCTCTCTATCTCCGGGGAGTCAGAAGAAAGGATTTCAACTTGTGGGATTTAAGGCATCCCCAGCTCTGGCTCCTTTTTAGGCTTCAGATTAAGCCTTTTCTTCCTCTTGGTGACCAACAGTGGCCTCGCATCCCTCAGGACCTACTCTTCTTCTGGATCTACCCCTGTTGCCTTCACCATTAATGCTACTAGTGAAGGGGAAGAAGGTGGACGGATGGGTCTGGTCATGAGCACCGGGGTTGCCAACCGCGTGATTAAATTATCTTTCATTTGTTGGGAAGCTAGCAGTGATTGTTTTAGTTTCTCCTAAATGGGGGTCTCATGTGGAGCTGGAGTTTCAATTATTCCTTTTTGCCTATCTTCTCTCTGTGAAGAAGTTTCAGCTCCCGGGGTTAACTTTGGCACCGGCTGGGCAGCCCTGTGGACACCCTCAGGGCACACCTTCTTAAAGTAGGCATGGCTGTGTTCGACCATGTTGCTAGTGAACTCTTCAATAGTGGGCCTCTCCTGGGCATTCCAGTCCACTGGTGGGAGGGCCAACTTATCAATCCCCTTTGCTTTGTACTGGGGATCTATTGTGGATCCAGAGTCTGAGAAGTCATCTGGAAATCTCTGGAGCTTTAACCTTTCCATCATTCCCATGGTTATCCGATTGTAATGCCAGCTCTGGACTTCCATGTCATCCTGGAGATCTTCCTAGAAGTCTTCCATGTGGTATTGGTGGGGCTCTGATTCCCAAGGAAGTGCTGATGCAATTTTTCCGTGTGGATCAAAATTATTCCGCGCCAAGTAGAATTCTGCTAAGTTGTATCTTTTGAGCTCATTGTCTACTTCCTTGGCCACGGCCAAACTACACAAGTAATTCCCACAAGTAATTGGGAATGGGATTTTTGTCACCTTCTTCAAGGCGTAGAAGGCATGTAGCTCCATTATTTTTCTACAATATTCTAAAAGAATTATCTTGTTCCCACAATGCTTGGGTAACAAGTAAGGTTTTCTGGACAAGCTAGTTACCCTTATGTATGTATGTTGCTAGAATTGTATATAATAATGGCCGTAACTTCTGACTAGATTCATCGCCTTTGTGGAGAGGCAGTATCCTACATCCCGGGTAGGTGTGAGTGGGTTGTAATAGATAAAGGCATCATTCACCCTACAGAAACTGGGGAAACTAGCCTCCCATTGGATTTGTGAGAAATAGTCCCAGGGAGCCTTCCGACCCTATCCAATCTCGAGTACGCTCAATGTAAGTAATCCATTGGTGGTGGGCCATTGTTGCGCCAGGACCCAAAGAACATATGAAGTCATATGAAACTTCCGCTTTTGGACCACCTGTAGAAATTGAGAATCTACATGGTTGGAGATGATGGCGGCCCAATCAAAATATTCTCCCTTGGTGGAGATGCCAAGCAGAAAATAGTACATCCATGCTGAGAATTCTTAGGCATGGGGTTTCCCAAAGACTCAGGATAGTGCTATTATCCCCATCTGGATACTTTCCTTAAATTCAGACCAAGGGAGTTCTAGCTTCATTCTCTTGGGATCCCTCTTCGGGGTCTTGAGCCAGTGGTTATTCATGTATATTCGGGATGCTTCCTCCAACTATTTGAACTACACTAAAGCATCTGCTCTGGTAACCACAGTTGGTTTGTCAAATTGAGGGATCCCCAAGCCCATCTGGAAAGTAGCGGCATCAAGAGACACCATAGGGGTAGGATACCCGGTGGGTTCCGGGGCTGCGAGCATGACAACCTAGATTGAAGAGTTGTAATGTGCTGCAAGTGTGAGGATTAACTCCAGAGACTGCACTGAGCATGGAAAATAGGTGGCCTTGAGGATCCCATAATCCCTGACGTTGATCACCAGCGGATCCCTGGACTGCTGCTGAATGTACATTATTTTCACCGAGGCCTACATTTTGGCCCACATCCCAACTCTGGTGTCAGTAATGAACTATAATTTGGAATCGATCTTTGATCCCACAACGGTGCTATCTTTCATGTATTTCATACTGAGGGGCAATTTTTCCAAGGCCCCCTTTATTTTAGATTTTACGACTGCCCTGGTGACCACCGCGGAAGGAAGTTCCAGACTCCTGGATGGTGAAGATGTGGAAGCCTCAGACATGATGGAAGTATATTTCTCTGGAAACCTGCAAGGCAAGGCAATTGTCAGAATGTATAGATAAACAATACTCCAGGATCCAGAGATCTTACCACCGTGACGCTTGCTTTCCCTAAAAAGTTAGTTTAGTTCAAAAATCCCAGAAAGTATATATATTTTGCAAACTTGGAAATTAAACCAATATCCAGGCCCGAGGGTCTCACCATACTTAGCAAAAGAAAAACATGGGTTGGGTGAGGGTAAGAGACCCGGGGTCTAGAAAAATAACCATTAGAAGGTGTGCAAAAAGTGAACTGTCAGGCCCACGTGGGTGTCACGTGGCTATGAAATAAATGGAAGTTATGGCAATGGCGGCGGAGCCAACTGTCTGAATGCGCAAAAAGAAGAGGCCACTTGGAAAGTTTTGAATGCATATGTGGGATGTAAATGGGACATTCATTAAGTTTGGTTTATGAGGAGAGAGAAAACCACCTGTTGAAACTAGCTGAGAGTCTAGTTTCAACTAGGTGGTATCTTGCATGGAATGAGCTCGTGAATTTGTGAATGAGAACATAGGAAGCACGATGAGCTTGTTCAAAATTGAGTGGATATACATGAAATATACATCATACATAACATATATACATCAAGGCTAAAAGGTATATACATGCAAAATGGAAGGATATACATCAATATACACTAAATAGACACAAATTTACAGCCGAGCCGAAGCGGAATGACTACCCTAAAAAACAATGCACAAACTTACAAAATTTGCACTACCTACAGAATATAATACATCTACATAGAGGGCAGAAAAGCCTCTGGCAGAGCCAACCCACCAACGGGTGGCAAACCAGACAAAAAGACAAAAAAAAAAGTGAAGAAACAAGACAGAAAATGCCAGCAAAAGCCAACAAAACACAACGAAAAAGACAAGAAGATGGAGGAGGAAAACCAGACAACCAACTTGAAAACCAGAGAAAGGAAGGAAGGCAAGGTGGCCGTGAATGCTCTGCAACAACTTCTGCCTTCAAAAGATCACCACTCAACACTAGAAACCACTCACAATTGTTCAGAATGACTCGAAAATAGCTTGCACTAGACTTTGCTCAAATCGCTGTGATATCACTCTGAAATTCGCTCAAATTGTTTAAGTGTTTTAATTGTGGCAATTGTGAAAATGACATGTGATTTCTATTTATAGCCAAGGTAAAAGCAAGTTACCTCCCTTCCGCAAACTCTGAAACAAGCCAACCTCTGGACTCCGGGCCCGGGGATTCTGTGCGACCATACCTTCTTACAAAAAGAAGACATCGTGGCAAAGAATCCTAGAGTCTGGAATCTAGCTCCTGGACAAAGAACGACAAACTCCAGGACCGGGTCCCAGAGACACGAGGGACAAAAACAAAAGCAAAACCAACATCGTGGGAAAGGAAACCCAGAGAAGGAAAACAAAGAAACAAAGGAAGAGAGAAGGGCAAGAGCCCAAAGTAGAAAGAAAAAAGGGGGACCCAACATTTGGCACACAAAATGTAGGGACGGGGACGCAGGGCATAACAAGTACCCCTTAGGACCCCTTACCATACATTAATGTATGATAAGGGGTCCTAAGGGGTTGTAAGGGGTCTTAAGGTCTTCTAACCGCACAAGGAGATAGAGAAGCGAGGTACATGAGAGTTCAATTTTAAAATTTGTTTATTTATTATTGTTAACTATGATTTTGAATTTTTATGATTTATTTGTAGAAACCATATAAATTAAGTTATCTAACTTGGGGTTTCACTTTTGTGTTTGAATGCAGGATCCATCAGAGCCAAAGAGTACTTCAAAGAGGCTTCATTTTGATGATTTGCCAATAGAATAGGATGTCCTTGAAAAATTTGTAGTTGAACTTCTTATTTTGAGATGCCATATGACACATTTTGAGATGGTGTATGCCACATTGTATCTATATATGTTCATTTTGTAACTATTTTGAGATGGTGCATGTGCCACATTTTGTACAAAACAATTGCATATATACATATCTACATGTTCATTTCTGGTTATTTTATCTTTTTCACGTGTTCTATGTATGTATCATTTCCATATTATATCTTTGTCATGTGTTGTATGTATGTAATATTTTCATACTATGTCTTTGTCATGCATTGTATTTATGTATGTATGTTCATTTTCATATTATATCTTTTTCATGCGTTGTATGTATGTATTATTTCCATACTAAATATTTTTCATGTATTGTATGTATGTTCATTTCCATATTATATCTTTGTCATGCGATGTGTAATAGAGCTAATATTTTCCAAAGAAACTACCTTGAAAATCTTTTGTCGAACCAAAGTAATAGGCATAATAGACTGCAAATGAGCTAATAGAATCCAAATTTGCACACCCTAATGATGAAGAGGAAATTGGTTTGACAAATATTAAGTTCTTTAAGAGGTCTATGATTTCAAAGATAAATAAAATGACCCTAGGAACCCCCAAATGCACCATAGGCTCCAGTTGCATAAAGTGAATGAAAAGACCTACCCACTTCTTCTATCACCTTGAATCAACTTCCAATATCATTCCACACTTTCTCCAAGACTTACCCATTGCCTCTAGTTCATAACTGGGTTCACTTAGCCAACTAGAGCTAATAGAACAGATGGTTTAGTCCTACGACGAACGGCTTGAAAGATGCACATATTTTTTTTACAAATTTGTTTGTTTTTTTTACAATGTGCATCATCATACAGAAAGAAAAAAGGGTTTCTTCTATGCATATTTTATCTCTACCTGTGAACCATAGCCTTTGTATTTTTAAAGATATGTATCATTTTTGGGCTTTGAGGCTATGGTTTGGTATAAGAAACCCTTAGTGAATGAGTTTGGAATTGTCACATGTCGTAACTTGTACGCGGATTGGTAAAAACTCCAACTTATTTTTTATTATAGATATTTTGTATATTTGACATGAGCCATGGTTTTTCTTTCACTATCTTGGCATTTTTGGGGTTTTAATGACCTGGAACCTTCTGTATCTTTAAGGGAATCATTTCTCCATCTCTCCCCATCAATGTGGCTAGCAATGTTACCATACTAGCAATATGGGAAGATCCAGGAAATGATGGTTTGTTAGCACTAGTAGTTGGCTTTGGCGCATCCTCATGTGCATCTTTTTCTACAAAAAATGATAATAACTATGAAACACCTACAAGAAAGAACACTTCAAGGGAGACAAACACATAACAAAAGAGAGAGAAAAAGAGGGATCTACCAATATGATGTGCAGTAGAGGATGTTTGCATGCTGCATGTTTTTGGCATTGAAGTTGGAAATACAGGTGGGATTGACCTGGAATGAGGTGGTGTTTGCAGAGGATCATTACCCAACTCATTGCATAATGAAATTGTTGAGTGAATAGAAAATTGAGACACTAAGTGATGGAGAGTGGTAATTATGGTGGGAATCAAATCATTTTAGGTTAGACTTATAAGGGAAATACAAGGTACCCCAAACTCTCCAAATAGAAAATGTTTCACAAACTCCTCAAAAAACTTCCCAAAGACCAAGGTGGATGTCTTAGGTCTATACAAGGTGGGTTAAAGAGGTCTCAACAAGTTTTGGGCTCACAAGCAACACCCAACACCCAACACCCAACACCCAAATTACCTAAACTATCTAATAGACATAATGGCTTTCCCACTTTCCAAAGCACTAGAAAAAATATCTATTGTTTATGATACCCTTTTCAACATACTTTAGGATGCCTATCAGAATTTTGACACTAACAGTGCTCTTCAGATGCCACTTTTTGATGGGAATGCTATACTACCAACAGAATCACCATCATAAATAATGACGCTTATCCGTTAGACATTCTATAGTTAGAAGCCAACATGCGATGGGAATGCTATACTCCTTTTGGAAGAACCATTGACAATATTGATGGATAACCATTGAACATTCTAATATTTTGACGCCCAGTTTTGACAGTGATGCTATAAAGCTGACGGTAATGTTAGAAACACTAAGAGGGGAGGAGGTGAATCAATGTTTGTCTATTTATTATATTTCAACAACTTAAACATAAATCAAACATACATCCAATGAAGCTCAATATAATAACACATAACACATGATATGTTTACAGGGAAACCTTGATCACTAGAGGAAAATCCTGGTGGGAATTAGTACCCACAAATATTGCACTAGTATAATGAAAATGTTAAAGTTCCTTTGCCCTGTTAGGAGCGGTCTTTACAATCCAAGTACTATGAACCTATTAGGAGTCTTAGACCCTATTAGGAGTATATTACAAAAACCTAGTTAAATTTATATGGCTCATTTCCTGAGCTCACTACCCAATAAGATGAAGGCTATGACCTTCTGATAGTTGATATACACTATATCAAAAATAAACTATTGTGATGACACTGTTGTCTGATAAGTTCAATGTATGCATGGATGCTCTTACTCTCTTAAAGAGATTTATCTCATACTAAATTCATCATACTTCTCTTCTATATCTTCCTCTTACATATTATTTGACACTTGTAACATAACTTTACATTATATACTTATATGTTCAAACCCGAATAGATGCGACCCAAAACAAGACTTATGGTCGGCCCTAAAACATAATACACAACACTTTCGAGCAAGTCGGCTTAAGCGTGTTTACAAAAATACTAAAGAAATTATTAAAAACATATAATCAAAGGTGCTTGGCCATTACACAACAAAATAATATACGCTGATCAAAACACTTAGCCGGCTTTCATGCTCTGTCTTCTGGACTGCTGGTGTACTAATCTGTCTCTAACTTCTCCATACAATCATTCCATACCATGCATGTCTGGACTTAGTATGTAGACATCTCATAGAACATATATCTAAACATGCATACTCTAACTCAATCTCTTGCATGTGCGCTAATGTGTTGATCGCTATATATCTCTGTCTGCTCTGTATTCCATACTTAGTCATTTATCTTCTAAGTTATCTTTGACAGAAACTTAATATGACTTTGTTTCCATGATGACAACACAAAATAAATCACGTATCCTCTAGGAGTCAACTTGCCAACAATCTCCCCCTTTTTCATTTATGGCAACAAAGGAATGTGGCCAAGTTTCTCAAAATGACTTAACACACAAAATAACTGTATATCATTGCATCTCTTAACATATATATATATATATATATATATATATATATATATATATATATATATATACACACATTATCTATTACTCTCCCTTTGACATTAATGACAAAGCTGTACAAAACTTGTAAGTTTTCTAGATACTTACTCCATGTAAACATCTGGGTACACAATCTGAAGAGATTGGATCTCTTTCTGCCAGAATACCTTCATTGCATCAACTGTCTGAAGATGTGTGCATAAGGCATATGTCAGCTTCTCCATCTTCATCAAATCCATGCAGGGACCTTGATAATATGTCACAATGGCTACATCAATCTGTTTGATGTTCTCATTCAGAACTGCTAGAGAGGGCACAAGTGCATTTCTCAACTAAGTTTGTCTGACTCTTATCTTGTTGATCTGCAACTTAGCCTTTTCAATTTTGTCTAACTGACCTTGATAGACATTGTTACATATGTTCATGTCCTGGGTAGATGTCTCAACTAATTTTCTGCTATTGTCCACCGTCATCTCTGCCTCTTCTATCTTTTTGATATGTTCAGAGGTGAACTTCACTTTGTCCATGCAGTTTGCTATAACCTTTTTACCCTTAGCTGCCAATTCTTTCAATATGGATTGCCCAATCTTTAAAGATTTTAGGTCTAAGGTTAAATTCTTTACCAGTTCATTCAACCTTTCCATTTTGTATTCATCTTCTGCAATTCTAGTAGCAGAGTCTACTAGGTCTGTAAAGTGTGCTTTGAAGCTTGTTAGAATGTTGTTGACATCTTCAACTGATTGAATCTTGGCTACTTTCTTGTCTGTAGGTACTAAATCATTCATAATGTTATAAATCGAAGAAAAGAGGGTTCCTCATAACCTTTTTTTTCTTTTTCCTTTTCCATACCTAGCATGATGATCTTTATTAGGTCTTATTCTCCCCATCCATCTAGACTTGCTGAATCAGGAGTTAACCTTGACAACAATGAAGCAGATGGTAAAGTGGATGGAGTGAATATAGTATTTTGACTAGTATCCATGCATTCACTCTTTACTGGAATCTCCTTGATTGGTGTCTCATTATCTTGAGTATCTTTTTCTTCATTCAAGTCTATTGGATCATTGGAGGGAACTTCATCCTAATGTACAAATGTATCATCAGTGCACATATCTTCAGTGCTTACAAATGCTTTATCAACTTTTTCCATGTCATTGTCAGATGCTGTCATGGATATCTTGATGTTATCAACCATTATAGTATCTTCTGAGTCTTTTGTTGTATCAGAAGTTATTGACACTGAGGGTGCTAAAACCTATGGACCTTTCATAGGTGCATTTTGAATTACTGGTTCTGTAACCTGTTTGGGAGGAGTTGGAGTTACCTTAGTTGTAGGCGTCATTGATGGATACATGTGTCTATCCATAAACACTTGTGCAAATGCCTTTTCAGTTTCTTTTCCTATCTACTCACACTCTTTTTTCATAATCTGAAGAGTCCTTGTCTTGGTTTTGAGATGAGGCTTCACCAGATCTAATAGAATTGCCTTCTCATCATGTGAGCATACAAGGGGAAGATTATCCAATGTTTCTTCTCTTATCCTCATGTCTTCCTCAATTGCTTGTCTCTTCATTATTTCTAGTAAGTTCCATAACTTATCAGGTATCACTATTTTGAGTTCAAGAACTAATTTCTTAAACTTGATCATGTGAGAGATGATCATAGAATGTATCTCAATTTTATCACTCTCTTGATACTTGTCATAGACCTTAGCAAGTGTGTCTAGTCTCCCTTCATTAACAATCTTGTTCTTCAAGACATTTAGACTAGGTCTAAATCCTACCTCAGGAGGAGCTTGAGTGTTCCTTTCTATTCTCTGTGTGTTCCTTGAGGATGGGTGATTTGTGGGCACTTGCTTCCTTCCTCTACTTCTTTCTTGGTATAGAAGGTGGAGATGATTCTAGGTCAATGGTGGTAGAGGGCACAAAGGTGCTCTCTACTTTCTTCTTCTTCTGGATGTCATCAGTCTTCTCAAGTTCTTTGGATATCTTGGCTTCTCTGGCTTTGTCAAGATCTTCTTGAGTGACACCATGAACTTTTAGATTGTTGGATGTAATCTTAGATGCCTTTCTTTTGTTATCAGCACTATATAATATAGAATCAACTGCATTAGTCTTCTCTTTGTAAGTACCCCATCTGGGCTCATTGGAATCTTTGGGTGCAGAAAAAAGGACCTATGCATATCCTTCCAATACATGTTCCTCCACTTCATACCCAAGTGGATGAATCCATTTAGTTCTAGGCTCAACTGCCTCCATGCAAGTGCAGTCAGTCTCTACCATGAAGCATATGGTTTCTTTATACTTTTCAACAATCTTCTCAGGTATCCTAAACCTCTTCTGCATCTTGATCCTGAAAGATTTGATGTCCATGTCCATAGAATCCTTTGCACTACTCTCTAATGTGGCTTTAAGTGAAATTTGAGACATAGTGGGTTTGCTTCTGTCTAGGTACATATTTACAACCTTACCAACAATATGGAAGTATAGATAGATAATAAGAGACCCAAACCTAAATGTCTTTCTCTTGTCATGCTTGATAAATCAAATGTTGTCAATCAATTGAGCACGCAATATCTCACATAGATTGTACTGAGTGTTATCCTTCACCATTCTGATAGTTGCTAGAACAGTTGCTGCAGAGACACTATTCAATCTACTTGCTTGCTGGAACTTGTAACCAAGGATCATAGTTAGAAGCTTTATGTCTTCTTCCTTGATAGGATCAAATTTCATACCGTGCCTGTCACTTTTAGATAGGCATGCTTGATCAACTTGTTTCTTGACATCCTTGCCAGTAGGAAGAACTAGTCTAGTATTAGGAAGTCTAGTCATGTTATGGATTAGGTCTGCAGTAATAGAAACGGGAACTTCACCAATCCAGTAGAGGTCATCATGAATCTTGCTCAACAAGATTTTAACCCATTCTGGTTCATAGAATTCATGCGCATTTGAAAACTCAACGATAGGGTTGTCTGAGAGGTGCACGTATTCATCCTTGAATGAATAGTCTGGTTTCATCATTGAAGCCATGAGAGTGGCTATACTATTATCTCAAACTATTTCCTTTTTACAATAAATGTATGCGCGGATGTCTTCTACGTGAACGACACCTAACAGAGTTTTGGAGAAAGCTCCTTCCACATCATCCAGTATGGATTTAAATGGATGTCTCTTAAATACAAATATCTTCCTCTCTACAATGTCAAATACAACTGGAGTCGCCATACTTACTTGATGATTGATCAAATAGGGTTTCACAAAAATCTGAAATGGCGCGACTGCTAGGGTTCCATTCCAACTTCTTAACCATGCTTCTTAACCACCAAATCTATTATGCTTCTATGCTTTGATGCTCAGTTCTCCTGTGCTCTCTAAATTCTGTGATCTCGAATGCAATTATGAAGACAATCGAACACTTAAATCTTTTTATAAAAGTTGCTACATTTAATGTTTGCAACCGTACATGGTTTTCACAAAGAATATCAAACTTTGTTCTAAATGCATTATAGACAGTGTGTGTATGCCTACTGCTATAACATGTGATCATAAGAATGAATCCATAGGTGCATACTCGGAGGTGAGTATATCAGCCACGCAGGGGTTTTGAGCTAGTATAGCTCCCCCTAAGACCAAGAAGGTCTATTCAACCATAAATAGAGGATGTGTCCACTGTGGATGCATCAACTACTTTGTCAACATCATTGTCCTTCTTTACTTCAACCCAAATTTTGCTTGAATCTTCTTTTTCTTTAACAAACTTGACTTCTCCTTCTTCAAATAGTGATTTCTAGGATCCTCTTGTTTTTCAGTTCTGGAACTACAGAACCTTGAGATGTGTCCAGCCTTTCCACATGTGTAAAAAATAATAAGAGGTCTGATGTTCTTGTTCATCATGTTGCACTGCTTTGCTGTGTGTCCATTGCAATTACATATCTGACATGTAATGCTCTGTAAATTTCTTTGGGGCTGATTTCTCTGATTGTTTTGATTCATTCTTCTATGATTTTGTTGTGACTGATTTATTTGATTTGTTCTGCAATGTATAGCCATGTGACCAAACTTATTACAAGAGTAACAATAACCATTGAAAGGTCTTACCTCTTTACAATCTCTTGCCAAATGACCATGTTTATTACATGCATAACAAGTTCTATTTTAATCTCTGCAACATTTTCAACTTTCTTTGCTTCTGTTAATTCAGATTCCATCTTATTCTTTATGTTCTCCAATTCCAAGACTTTCATGTTTTCTTTCAAAAGTTCATCTTCTAGTTGTTTGCTTTCTTTGATCTTTTCTTCAATGGCAATTTGACTGTCAGTTAGCTGTTCATCCAAATTTTCAATTTTATCTTTTAGAGACATGTTCTCTTCATTCATTTTTTTGACCATTTTCCCTAAATCACTTGTAGAACAATATTTCAAATCTTTCTCAATTTCTTGATAAGCATTTGTGAGCCATCAACTTTCAGTCTAAGTTCTTCATTTTCTTTTTCAAATTTGTCAAGATATTCAAGAGATGCTTCAAGATTATTTTTCAAATGTTTTTCTTCTGCCGAGTCCATGATCTCCTCAAGTGGTTAAACTTTCTTTCAGAGGACCAGAGCTCTGATACCAATTGTTAGAAACACTGAGAGGGGGGGGGGGGGANTAAACTTTCTTTCAGAGGACCAGAGCTCTGATACCAATTGTTAGAAACACTGAGAGGGGGGGGGGGTGAATCAGTGTTTGTCTATTTATTATATTTTAGCAACTTAAACATAAATCAAACATACATCCAATCAAGCTCAATACAAGAACATATAACACATGATATGTTTACAGGGAAACCTTGATCAGAGGAAAACCCCAGCGGGAATTAGTACCCACAAATATTGCACTAGTATAATGAACCTGTTAAAGTTCCTTTGCCCTGTTAGGAGCAGTCTTTACAATCCAAGTACAATGACCTTGTTAGGAGTCTTAGACCCTATTAGGAGTCTATTACAAAAACCATGTTAAAGGTATATGGCTCACTGCCTGAGCTCACTACCCAATAAGATGAAGGCTACGACCTTCTGATAGTTGATATACACTATATCAAAAATGAACTATTGTGATGACACTACTATCTGATCAGTTCCGTGTATGCACGGATTCTCTTACTCTCTTAAAGAGCTTTATCTCATACTCACTCCATCATACTGATCTTCTATATCTTCTTATTACATATTATTCAACACTTGTAACATAACTTTACATTACATACTTATATGTTCAAACCCGAAAAGACGTGACCCAAAACAAGACTTATGGTCGGCCCTAAAACATAATACACAACTCTTTCGAGCAAGTCAGCTTAAGCATGTTCATAACAATACTAAAGACATTATTACAAACATATAATCAAAGGTGCTTTTCCATTACACAACAAAATAATATACGCTGATCAAAACACTTTGTCGGCTTTCATGCTCTGTCTTCTGGACTGCTGGTGTACTAATATGTCTGTAACTTCTCCGTACAATCATTATGTACCATGCATGTTTGGACTTAGTATGTAGACATCTCATAGAACATATATCTGAACACACATACTCTTATTCGATCTCTCACAAGTGTGTTGATGTGTTGATCGTTGTATATCTTTGTCTACCCTGTATTCCATACTTAGTCATTTATCTTCTAAGTTATCTTTGATAGAAACTTAATATGACTTTTTTTCCATGATGACAACACAAAATAAGTCATGTATCCTCTAGGAGTCAACTTTCCAACAAGTAATACCATCAAAATAAATATTTTTTATCTATTGAAAATACTATAGTTCTAACAGAGATACCATACTGTCGATGGAAAAAATGTCAAAAATTTCATTAGACAACCGTCGGTGATTCTGAAGTTTCAACGCCAATGTCAGACGCCAATGAATTACTAGCAACAAGATTATCGTCAGAATTGAAGTGGATAACTGTCGGGAATGCTATACTTCCAACCGCTATACCGTCAAAAATTTCTAATAGGAAAAATAATTTTAGTGGTCATTTTTGACGGTAAGATCCGTTGCAATGGCGATGGTTACTATTTTTGTAGTAAATTTTGATGAAATAACTTTGACGAAATCATCTGTTGAATAACTGACAAATAGGCATTGAATATCCAAAAAATAGCCATCAGAATTAGGCCTCAAACATACTAGTGCTACATATATATACATACATATATGTATATAACTATATGTATATATGTGTATAAATATATGTGTGTGCGTGTGTATATGTATGTATGTATGTGTGTGTGTGTGTATACATATATGTATATGTATGTATATATGTATATGTATATGTTTGTGTGTTTTTATCCCCTCCAGGTGCATAAGAAATCAATCTGGTACCACTAGATCCAATAGCATTAGTAGTTTCATTTATTCATTCGGCCTCATCTTTCACTACAACATTTGGGGTTAAATTTTGACGCTAGTTTGTGACGATGCTACCATTTGTGTGTGATTTTTGTGTTTTTTTCAAGTGCCCCTGATGTTTTCGTAATGGCGATGATACCGTTGTAATTGCGACACCCTGTTGATTATAAACAAAAAAAATAAAAAGCAAGGCTCATTTGTGATTGAGATGTGCATGCGAGCGGAAGAGGGCCCTAATTACTATTGTAGGTCGAAGATGTGATGAATAGGTGAATCTCGATGGATTTATTTTAGCTGAAGATCCCATAGGATTCTTTGCATTGAATTTGGCCGTTAAGCTCTCCATTTTGTTGCGCAGGCCGCGTCCCTCATTAGGTATGTCTTTGTACCTTTTATTAAAGGAAATATCACTGTTGTAGATCATTTGTGATTTCATTACTTGAAAAACCATAAAAACTCTATATTTTCCTCTTGTATTGGTGATATCATTAGACATATGGACTTTTTCTTATTAGCTTTTGATACATGTGTCTCTGCTAAATCTGCTTTTATATGCTCGTGAATAAGGGTTCATATATTTGTGCTCTAGTTGAAAGAAAAACATAATGAAAACCCTACAAGCTC
>MU225227.1:0-11437 GCA_018584345.1 Thuja plicata
TATTCATGCAATTCTTGCTTAGATGACCGAGTTGTTTACATACATAACATCTCTTAGTGGGATTCCTTTTTATGATGTGAGTCTTTACACAATTTGCACCAATATGCCCATATTCACCTCATTGATAACATCTACTCCATGTGTTGTAATCCCAACCAAAAATTGCTTTAGCTAGTTGTTTAGCAGGGTTCCATTTCTTAGTTTTGCATTCGGAGGATTTGTGACATTGTTTGTTACAATTGAAATATTTTCCTTCAAACTTAGGTTTCTCAGTGCATTTACTTGCTCTATGTCCATGCTTCTTTCATCTGTAGCATTTACCATTTAACATTGATTTTCCATTGATCCGACACATGTTTGTTGTGTGCCCTAACTTGCCACAATGATTACAAGTAGGTTTTCTATTCTTTTGAGTTCCTTGCTGTGAGGATTCACCTTGTTCAGTATAACCTAAGCCAGTTTGTCCATGATGTCTGAGTTTAGTTTTATTTGTCAACTGATCCATGCTTCCTTTTGAATTCATCATACTCTCATTGGTTTATTTTTCAGTATTGAGATCATTCCGCAATCTTTCATTTTCTGTTCTTGGATTGATAACTTCTAAATTTACATTATTGAGTTGATTTATCATATCTTCTTGCTGAAGTGACAAATGATGGATTTCATTTTCTTTTTCTTCTAATCTTGTACTCAACAATATTTTATCTTCTTGTGTCGTTTCTCTGTCATTTTCTGCTTGACTCTTTTGTTCCATGACTTCACATATTCTGACTGAATGGATTTCTTGTTCTCTTTTCAATTTTTTGACTTCTTCATGTAAATTGAGATTCTTTGTAAATAGGTCTTCAATTGTTGCACCTGCTTCTTCTGAACTTATTTCTTTGCATAAGTCTTCAATTCTTTCTTCTATGTAACTTTTGTCATTCATCTGTACTGCTAAATATTTTCTTCTTTTCAGGGAAAGAGAGAGCTACTCCTTGAGTTTCTTGATTTGATCCATGACCACTTTTAGATCTATCTTTTCATTTTTAATGGCTTTCTCCAGTCTGTATATTTCCATTACCTCTCATCATTGCTCAAGCTGTTAAAATTATATAAAGAGAACCTTATGATCTGATACCAATTGTTGGAAATAAGTTGAGTCAATGTGACTGAGAGGGGGGGTGAATCAGGAACCAATAAAACTTAATCCTTTTAATCCAATGTTAGATTATTCAATCTTATTGCATGCATGAAATGGAAAGCAATAAAAAATTCACAACACTTGACATAATGTTTTGTTACCCAGAAACCTTCCAAATAGATAGTAAAACTGGGGTGGGGATGGTACCCACAAGATTTAATACTGTTGTATAAATTTATCCTGTTAAAGCTCACAATTGACCACTTCTGATGGCCTGCCCTGTTAGGAGCAATAAGGAATGTTAGGTCCACCTTTTGAAAGGATTTGATAAAATACAATCAAGTAATGCAACTCTATGAGGAGATTTATAAAGGCCTGTTAGGTCCACCTTGTTAGAGGAATTTGCTGATGCACCTGTTAGGATGAACCAGTAGATGATCTTCAATACAAATTTGATTTGTTGAATAAGATCCAATGATATAAACTAATCACCTGACTGTGATGGATGAGTCTCTGTTGTTCCTTATACTAATGTAGCCTCTTAAACAAATTGTCTCTTCATATTCGCATACATGCTCTTACACACATATTTTCTCACATTCATTCACAATTTGGATAAATAAGATACTTTATATTTATACCTTATTCAAACCAAATGCAACTGTAAGTTGGCTGCCATAAGATAAATTAATATCTAACAATATAAGCTAGGTCAGCCCAAAACTGTCATTCGGGTCTAGTAATCCATTCTGGAAACACACTGGCACTCGGGCATTATGTTGTCACTCGAGCAACATACTAAACTCTGGCACTTGGGCTACTCTGTGTACTCGGGCTACTCTGATCACTCGGGTAATACTGATTACCACTATCATCTTGGTCCATTGTCACTACTCAGGTTACACTAATGACTCGGTTAATACTGTGATGACTAAGTGTTTTGGAACTAATTGACAATATGTCTTATGATAAGTTCATCAATAGGAGCTTCTCCAGCATTGGGACAATGCCCCTTGCATTTTTTCTAGAGTTCCTCCAGAGGCTTCCACTTCTACTGGCCATTTTACTCCGCATGGGAGGCGGCACAAGTGAAGTTATTCTAGCAGATGGGTTGAATCTCAATCTCGACCACCTTGACACCACTCACCTTGACGGTAATTTTCACCCAGATATTTCACAAGTCCACCACGCCATCGAGGATCTTCCTCGGCTTGTGCTCCTACTTTTGACTCTCCTTGAGCTCTGCCAACCAATGATGGCTGGCCTTCTTAGGGTCCTCCTCTAGGTTGACCTTCTTCAGATAAAGGTTTTCCCAAGTTGGATGGACTCTCACGGACGTTGAACCAGCTAAAGAGTTGGGGTGGGGGAGGAAGGATGAACTAGATCTGCCTCCTCCTTCAGCTACAACATTGGCTTCTTAATTATGTTTCTCTCTAGGGCTAGGCCCTTTAATTTTGTTCTATTATGATTTTGGGCTCTGTCCATTTGACTTGTTCTACATTTCTGGGCTCTTCCCATGTGACTTGCGGGGAGGCTTTCATTCCTCCCATTACTCTAATGTTTCTATTTTTTTTAAGTTAATATAATTTGGTAAGGACTTTCATTCAAAAAAATGAATGAATATAGTTCATTCATCTAACTAAATTAATATTAAAAACTAATTTATCTTAATTTAATATTTTTAATAGAATAAATTAAGTTTTTTGTTTTTAACTATCATCTATCATTGCACCCAATTATTATTATTATTATTATTATTTTACAATATAGCTACAAACACTAATATATCATATATATATAGATTTCAAAAGAAACAATAATGATAAAAATGACAAGGTCCATACACACACATATGAGACAAAGATGACAACCTCGAAGAATTTTGTGAAAAAGAATTAAACAAAATTGTAGTAAACAAATATCAATTATCAATTGATACTTATTTAAATTAAAAAATTATACACATTTTCATAAAAAGGAAATTATTTGTTGATTGTATAATCAAAAGATCAACTAATAATAAGATCTTTGGATTATATTAGCTTTCCATTCCAATTAGCTAAATAAGATATTAAAAAAAAATAGTTTGTTAATTTATTTACTATGGATCAGTATAAAAAATATCTTAAGATTTTTTGTTTAAAATAAATAATAAACAATTCATAACTATTTTAAGTTTTGAATATATAATGATCTATTTCAATACAATTATTCAATATTGATCTTTACAAATTTTTTTTCTCCAATTGAGTTATGAGTTTAAGCATATATCTAAACTACAAGTCTCCTTCTACTAAACAACCTAGTGTAGGGTGTTTTACAATATTTGAATTGTGTAACTATTTTATTTTAAAAAATATTATCTCTTAATATACAAAATTTAGTACTAGGGCTCAATTAAGATCAATGTTAGGATTCAAATAACCATTCTAGATTAAATGTGTGTTTTTAGGGTTCCTATGATTTAAATTAGGGTTACAAATAGTGTTAGGGTTAGGGTTCAATTAGTATTGGGTTTAGAGTGAGCATTGCAAACATCCAAGAGATCTATAATTTGTGTAGAATTGTCACTAGAGACACATGTATGGATTAACCGTTCTTTTCTATTTAGAAATATGAATTTGGTTCTTATGTTTTGTAGATTTTAAAGAGAAATGACATTTATGTCACAATCCAATCATATAAAGTAACTAATTTATATTTTAATCTAGCTATCTTTTTATTAATTATTTAAATTATTGATTTAATTTATAATATTATAATTCAATTATTGATATATGCTTAATGCTATTCATTCTTATTTAAATTTTTACATTCCATTCAATGTATATTTTATTGTCATAATTTTTAGTAAAATATTTGATTTATCATCCTTTCTAAAAGAAAAAAATTAAGAGATATTTTTTCTTCAAATATTTTTCTTCAACAAATATTATTCGTACCACCAGACAAATAGTTCCTACTCGTGTTCATGATTGAATTGGTTTGCTAGGCATGCCAATCAAATAAAATCAGACTTCAAAGAGAAAGCAGACAAGTTTGGCTTGTACAGTTTACGAAAACACTTAAACGTTTATAATGGCTGAGGAGATTAATCTTGAACAATTCTATTTAATGCAAAGGATGGAATTTTTAATGCGAGGACATTGACTTGGATAAAAGATTGCTACATCGTGTCAAAATGCAACAGCAGACAAAAGGTTCCTCATAATTTTAAATAAACCAAAGCTATTTCATAGATTTCATGTGCAGTAAAATGGTTATCTATTGAAATCTGCACTTCAATATAAATGTGAATAAAGTCTATTGGTGTTAAAGAAAGGTCAGACTTGTTATTTCTGAGTTTTGATTGAGCTGTACATTCGTTATGTTTTCTGTGCATCCATTCTATTGCAAAATCTGTATTGAATGCATTGAACTCACAAAAAAGTGTCAGAGCTGAAACAACATGCAGGTGTGAGAGGGAACCAAGGCTTGCGAGCTAAACAATGTCCAAAAATGACGTAAGGGATTACGACGAAGTATGCAAGAAATTGTTTTTAACGAAGGAAAAGAATATTATTAGGTGACACAATCATGTTATTACTAGAAACTGTTTTGGCATTGCAGATGTAGTAGACTCACGTTTTTTTAAAATCATATATTCAATTGTTACGAATAATTTTAAATTTGATGGGCTACAAGAACTTATTTTAATAATTTCCTCGGCCGGCTGTGGTCATACAATTCAGTGAACATTTCCCTGTTGAAAATATGTTTTTTTCTCCCGTTTTCACCATTTTTTGAATTACAAAACAATGTATGTGTCAGCCAAGATTTTTTAAGAAAACCGGATATATCATTGAATTTAGCAATAGTTCTTTGGTTCGTGATTTTTTATTTATTTTTCTATGTAGAAATGATTTTGTTTAAAACCACAAAAGCTATAGGACTCTTTTTTATAACATAAATAACCCGCAATTAGTCAATAGACTACTATTTGTGTCTCATGCTTACGAAGGAATCGGCACCTTTAATGATGTAAATTTAATTAATTTTAGATTTGATAATCGTTTACATATTTCAAATGTGAATTAAATAATCTATTAAAATAAATATATCTATTTAAAAAATATTACATATAGGGAGAGATTGAAAAAGTAAATAGATATTGATCATTAGAATTATTTCATTCATTTAACTAATTATAGTTAAAAAACCAATTTGTTTTATTTAATTTGTATTTTATTAGATATATCACGTTTCTAATTTTGTTACTAGTATCTATCATTACACCTATTTTTTTTTTTTATTATTATTATTATTATTATTATTATAATGCCAAAAGAGACAACAATGTTAAAAAATGACAAGTTGCCAATCTAATCTGCCATTGAATCTTCAAGAGAAGTAAAGTTAAGATGTCAATGCCTTTGTCCCAAAAGAGTTCAAATATTGGGGATTAAGGGCCTCAAAAAGGGTGACCACACAAAGAGATCCATATATATATATGTGTGTGTGTGTGTGTGTGTGTGTGTGTGTGTGTGTGTGTGTGTGTGTGTGTGTGTTAGGACCAAGGTAGCACACACAAATAAGAGGAGGGGGTGAATCAGTTGTGTCCACAAAATTAGAAACTTAAATCACTTAACCATAGATCTGAAAGATAATCCTTAATACAAGATCCAAACACACATATCAACACATAACACCAAGATTTTTACATGAAAACCTTGTTAGGGGAAAAACCATAGTGGGGCTGATTACCCACAATAAAAAAATACTCTGCTAAAAGTATAACTTATTACATAAATGGGGATGCATATGCATTCAGGCTCATTTCCTAGAGATCATTGCTAAAGATACAATAACAAAAAGGTTCAATGCCTTACAACATCAATCGATCATAGATCAAAGAGGACTTACAATACAAACACATGAAGTGACTGATAACAATTGTTATGCCAAAACAGTTCCAATGAAGCGCAAATATCTCTCACTTATTTCAGATTCCACTCATACCTCTTCATACAAAATAACATATATCATTTATCCCTTTTGTATACACCTTCACTTCTACAAACGATTACATCTATAAATACAAATTATCAACTCATCTCAACTAGGTCATCCAGGGACGTAATTGCAAACAATTAATAAATTACAATTCATTTCACAATGTGATCCATTGAATGTCAGCCAAGATATTGAAATGACCCATAATAATAACCTAAAACATGCTTCATATCCACAATCATGCACCAACCCTTCACAACATGTTACATCATCAAGTCGGCTAAGACCAAATGAAGAACACCAACACATTACATAAAAATTATGCAACCCAATCACCTTGATCAATGTGAGAAAACAACATGAATAGAACATGATCAAGAAACATGAAATACCTCAGAAACCTTCGAAGCAACACGAACTCAGGATCTAAACTCATATTTGCATTGTTCATCAACAATAATATCTGCAACCTCTTTTACTCAAGAAAAATAGCTTGCCAGCATCCAAATCATGAACCACTCAAGTTGAGGAGACATATGCATGTACCAACTAGATACCAAGTTATGAACCAACAATTCTTCAACACCGATCCACACCGCTCCAAAAACTGAAACTTTGTCTCAACCAAAATACCAACATCTGATAAATCAATTACAACTCTCATAAAACATCACACTGACATCTGTGAATGGACATGCATCAACTACAGACATCATGGAAACCATATGTATGACCACAATAGTAGATCTTCTATGTAGTATCCACACAGATCAAATCATTTGACTGAACAACCAAGAACATCATCTCCAACAATAGGAATATGTTGGCATCAATGATGAAACATTAATGCCAACTTACATAATCTCCAACAACATTCTCAATATCTCAATAATTTCCCCCTTTAGCATTGATGGAAACATATGATGTGAAAAATTAAATCAATGCATAAAGAAAACCATATTAACAGTATTACTAGAAAGATCCACAATATCTCTCACAAACATACTCAAGGTATCTGAAATTCTCCATATTTTTAAATATTTTTCACACTATCTCTCCCCTTTGACATCAATAAAAAAGAGACATGCATGGAGTAAGTCAATGAAGTCAAAAATGTCAACAAATTCTCAAAATTAAATAATCAATCCTCATACGAACTACTCATACTGACTACTCCCTCTAAGGAATAGCCACAAAAACACCAATCCAGAATTAAAGATTTAGCAATGACTCCACTATACCGATGCAACCAAATGCATCTCTAGCTTTTATCAGAGAGGGCCATCACCCCAAGATTACCTCAGAGATACTCAAATGTATCCTTTGGAAAGGGATTCATGAAAATATATGCAATCTTCTCTTTTGTAGGCACATATTCAACTCTGACTTCTTTTTCACTGACTTTCTCTCTCAAGAAATTATATTTGATATAAATATGCTTTGTCTTTGAATACAACACATGATTCTTTGAAATATCAATAACACTAGTGTTGTCACAATATATTGCAACAGGTTCTTCAATTTTTTTATTGGAAAGATAGGGAATGAAGGGTCCTGATCCCAATACATCGAAAGATTAGACAATCAACTCAGTAAAACAACAAACAACAGAGCCAGAATAGAGAATGTTGACCCAATAAAGTGCAAGCAAAGGGTTTTTGAAAAGAATCCAAAATATTTGAGGGTTACATAAGGACCCACATCCTTCAAGGTTTCCATAAGGACCTTAAACCTTCTAGGGTTTTTAAAAGGACCATAAACCTTCAAAACAAAACAAACAGGGATAGATAACTAACCATCCTACCTTTAAATCTCAACGTAAACCAAATGTTCAAATAAAAGGGCACTTATCCAATGTTTACCCTTATATCCTTCAATATTTGTTTCATGTTCAAATAGGTTCTTCAATGTTTACCCTTATATCCTTTAACATTTATTGCATCCACATCACTTGTGTACAATTTATAGCAGCAACAACATATTCAGCTTCAATAGTATATTGTGATATACAATTTTGTTTCTTACTTTCCCATGAAACTAATATCTTACCCAAAAAGAAGGCTCCACCACTTGTGCTTTTTCTATCATCCACATTACCTGCCCAATCAGTATCAGTACATACACCTAATGTAAAATAATCATCCTTACCATACCACAGGCCATACTCAATTGTCCCTTTCAAGTATCTGAATATCCTTTTCACAGTAGCAACATGAGATTCCTTCACTTCTGCTTGAAATATTGCTTCAATACAAACTACATTCATAATATCTGATCTAGTCTGTGTGAAGTATAATAATCTACTGATCATTGACATGTATTTTGTTTTATTTTCGTTAGGGGATTCATCAAATTTAGTCAATTTGCAACTAGTAACCATATGAGTACCAACTGGTTTAGAATCTTCCATACCAAATTTCTTCAAAAGTTATTTCACATACTTTGACTAAGAAAAAATTAGCTTTTAGTAATTTTGTAACTTGCAATCCAAGAAAGAATTTCATTTACCTATCATAGACATCTAAAAATCTTTCGGCTTCTCATCTGAAAATTCTTTACTCATTTTATCATTTCCTCCAAAGATAATATCATCAACAAAGACTTCAATAATCAACATAGCACCATTGATAAATTTGAAATATAAATTATTGTCAGCAGTACCTTTACTAAAACCAATTCTCATCAAATACTTATCCAATATAACATAATAGGCTCTAGTTTCTTGTTTCAATCCATACAATGCTTTCTTCAACTTGCAAAAAATGTCACCATCATCACTTAGGGAAAAACTATTGAAGATTGTTCAATGTATACTTCTTACTCTATCTCCACACACACACACACACACACACACACACATATATATATATAGAGAGAGAGATGTCCGCCTTTATGGCATGGTATTTTTAAAAAGATATCAATAATCATAATATTCTAATAGAGACAAGTTAGAGTTTTCATTGTATGACATAATCTTTTAAAGATAAGATAAGAATGACCAATTAGATTCTAATTTGTACTAATCCACACGTGGGTCTAGTCTTAACTATCATAGATTTAACATAGACTCGAACTAACAAATGACTACAAAAGATGCAGGGCTCACTTACCTTACCAAGTAAAAGTTGGAGTAGCACTACAAAAGAGGTGAGCTCAAAAATCTTATTTGGATGGTGAAAAAAAACCTATAGGGAATCTGGATGAGGTTCATGGACACATGAGATCAAAAGGAAATTGGACAGTAGTACAAAGAAAATGGAAGAAGAATAAGATTATTATTAACATCCATCTTCATTCCCATGACAAACATGGAGCCAAATCCTGATTCCAATGCTATTTTTTCTTTACCTGTTAATGGGATTGACAAATCTTTGTAATTTTTAGATAGTAATTCCTCTATAGAGGTTTACAGGGGCAAGGTGGCACCTATTAAGAGGCTAGATTTTCACTTTAATTTTTATCTGAGAGGTAGTATTCGGGATTGGGTAGCATATGTTTAAGAGAGGGAAGTGTAGTTCTCATACTAGATGTAATGCTTTTTTGAATTAATATCAAGTTGCGGCCCTATAAAACTATAGTTTATCAATTTGAAAAAATACTTTATTATACATTATCTTATATTATTATTATAATTTTTCTTTTTTTTTTTAAATAACATTTTAATTTATCAATAACTTTTCAAAATTAACTATTTTAAGTAACCTATTTTGAGTTATATTTATTAATTTAGCCTATCTAATTTGATAAAAAGAAGAAATTTCTATAATGCATAATGGAAGCTTGTTCATTTCTTTTTCAATTGGACTATTTCACATCTTTTCATCAAGAACTCTACATAATCAAATTAAAAAATTACCAAACATCATTTTTTTAATTATACAATTTATATTAGTGCAAGCCCAAAATTTAATGGTGGTAATGACTGTTTTTGCACTTTAGGACCGTATATGACAGCTTGAATTTTTTATAGGCCATATAAATTGACAAGAATATATTTTTATAAAACTATAAATATGACACTTTAAATTATTAATAAACTGTAAAAAATTATTATAGACAATATAATATTTTACTTTATAATATAAGTATATGCTATTTTAAAAATATTTATGATAAAAATATTTTATAATAATAGATATTACTATTTTTAAATTTTTAAATATTTTAATAAGAATTTAGAAACTTGATATTATTAATAATTACATCATCATTATATATATGTTTCTATTTTGTTTATTATATATTTATATTAATTTTTTTAAAAATTTAAATAGAATATATTAATTTTAGAAATTTATTTAGTAAATTATAGATTTTTGCATATATTACTAATTTATAATATTAACTTGTAATGTTTTTATATTGTTTATTATATATTTAAATTAGTTTAAAATAAAGCATATGAACTTAGAAATCTTTTTAGTTAACTTGAAATATTTAGATATATTATTAATTTACAATTATTTTCTAATTTTATTTTTTTTAACACAAATAAATTTCTATATAGTTTATTATATAATATGATTAATTAGCCGATAGGCTTCCCCTCTGAGGTTGCTTGCAACCGGAAGTTGTCTCACGCCAGAAAACCATGCTGAAAAATGGTTTACATAAAATGGTTTCATGATCATAGTCTATGGTTTACTGTGTTTTGAACATTTTCAAATGCCAATTTCCATGCATCGCCTGACCTCTGACAAACTCATGATGCATCAAATGCCAATTTCCATGCATCGCCTGACCTCTGACAAACTCATGAAGCATCAAACACTTGAATACGGTGAAAATTGCGTCAAACACGCCACTCTTTACTACCTTCAGCCACCACAGTAACGCACACAGGCACTTGTCTCCATGTTATTTTGAGTACATTGCCGACTGCTTCAAATCAAATCTAATCATGCCCACTACGATGGAGATCAATTAGAAGTTGTGTTCTACGACACGCATGCCTCTGCAAGATTTTAATGGTATTTGGTTTTGTTCACCCACTCGCATTTAGTTTCCAACTACATTTAGGCCTTTTGGTAAATAGTTTCATTAATATGCAACAATCACACTGATTTGAATATCTGTCATTATATTTCGAGTGCCTGGAGAAGAGTTCGCATACATATTGTCGTGAGGGACTGAAACTTGAGGAAAGAAAATATTAAGAATTCTGAACGAAGTTTCTTCCCTCCTTGTGGTTATATCTGGGTCAAGCCATCTCGTCGGAGAGGTCAATACTGGTGTTCGATATACTCTGTCGTTCTCCATTTCTTGACATTTAGGTGCTGCTGTGGATGCTTGCTGCTGGGCAATACTAAAAATCTCTGAGAC
>MU225227.1:18468-42565 GCA_018584345.1 Thuja plicata
TAATATATATTATATATACTATACTTGATTTTATTATATATACAACAATATTTTATATATAATATATAATACATATCATATTGAATATATATATTATATCGTAACATATATAATAATAATAATAATATTAAATATATATATTATAATATAAAATATATATTACATACAATTTAAATATGAAGATATTATGTAATATATTGTAAAATACATATTAATATATAGTACGTATAACATAATATATAATATATGATATAAAATGTAATATTTAATATTAATATATATTATATAATATTTAATATATAATATATAATCTAATATATAATTCAATAAATAATATTTAATAGATAATATTTAATATATATAATATTCAATATATAATATTTAATATATAATATATAATATATAATATTCAATATTTAATATTTAATATATAATTCAATATATAATAGATATTATATATTATCTAATATATATAATATATAATCTAATATCATATGAAGTGGAGAAATGGGAGGGTAAGAGGGAGAAAGGGGAGGGAAAATTCAAAATTCAAAATTCTACCGGCTTTATCGGGTACCCGAAAATATTGGGTACCTAAAAATATCGGGTACCTGATTAGGCTCGGTATTGCTTTGTGCACCATACCTACCTGGTCAACTCTTCAAATGTCTCAAAAACATGTTTTTCCCCTGTTTCTCTGAGTTCCAGACTTTGACCATGTAGTTGACGACTTTTTTTTACCCGAATTTGATGAAACAAAAAGGGTATCTTAAGGAGATTATTAGATTTCTATCGATATAATTGCTGTCAAATTTTGAATTCGGTAAGTAATTATTAGTTATTTTCCAATTGAGTTACCTCTAAAGTGTTGATTTATATACTGATTGAAAAATGGCTATAACTTTCAGACGATATAACATTTTTGAAATAAAAAAAATGCGTCACATTCTATGCTTCACCTACTATAAGAATTTTTTTTTTTTGAATTTGGTAAAGTTTTCAATGAGTTAAGGTGGTCAGACACAGGAGTTTTTTATTCTAAAAACGTTGTAGAAGATAATTCATAATTAATTATTTTTTTAGCATAAAATTACACAAAATTATGCATCACATCCGGGAATGAGTCTACTACTTATATATAAAATCTTATAAAAAAATATGATCATTTGATTATGATTAAGGTGGTAAGACATACACCTACTTCTTATTTTTTTCCTAAAATTTTTGTACTGCTGCATTGAAATCTATACTTTTCACCAATCATATTAACTTTTTTTTAGAAAATGACTAGTATTTTAGAAACTACATTCAATTTACTACAGATTCTATTCTTACAACTTTTTGATATTAGGTTGATAGCTTGTTTAATTTTTCACGTCAAGTTGACTAACCCTGATTTTGCTGATTTTTCATTGCCACTTAAGGGCATAGTTTGGCCCCGCATGATCTTGCACATACCCATAATGACATCTACATCCAGCAGCAAGGTTAAGAAAGGATTTGAGATGTTGGTTAGGAATACAATCTGTGAACCTCCTAAGTTCAAACTCCATCCAATGGTTGCAGAGGAGATAGACCGGGTGAGAGCTCATTCCCTAATTCCTCCAAGGGTATTATTGATCAATGACATCTGAGCCTTCTATCTTTGCAGAATTCAACAACTTGGAACATTGGAAATGAAGATTTCTTATGGTAAACTCTGTGAAGATGGAAACTTGAAGCTAGAGCATAAACATCTAGAACTCAAGGGTTTGACTCATATCATACATATGCCACAAAATTTCTAGGTTAAGTGGATTAGGTTCAATCTGAGCCATGTTCATGACATGCAGCTATGGGCGGAGCAACCAGTGAAGATTACCAAAATAATGATACACCATGTTACAGGGTATCCCATGTTGGACAAGTCTAAAGCTACTAAAACCCTACCTTAGGATGTCGTAGCTGAGAAAACTCTTTCTGAGTGGGACGAAAGAGGTATGAGACTAAATGGAGTAACTCACATGTAATTGAAGTTTGGAATTCATGTTATTTCTCATAAAATCTATAGCTCTAGCAGACCTAACAGCGTAACATGTGAGGCTGTAGACTTGGAATACAAGGTGGTCAAGAACAACCTCTCATTTGACCTCTCCGAGTTGCAGCTCATCCAAGTGAGCAAGAACATGGAAAGCATCTGGGCATCAAAGACCAATCCATGTAAGTTTGGTTCACTTCTGGTCTTCATATTCTTTTACATTGAAAAGTTTTTCCCTTCCAAAGGCACAGTTTTTTGGAAGGACATACCCATAATATATCAGATAAATGAGTACATAACTAAGTTAGGAGACAATTTTGAGAGCATCATGAATGCATATTTTGAGGAATTCAGACAAAAGATGGAGAATAGGTATATAATTCCTAAAAAATTAGTTGAAGACCATAAGGATGATGTTTGTTTCCTAGTTGACTGTGATAAAGTATATATTCAGGGAGTCAGACCTAGGGTTGTATGGGTGAAACCTTTTGCATATGAGGTTAATATAGATGAGACCAAGAACACCATTGAAGCTCTTGTGAATGAACATGTTGACCCCAAATCACCTTACGTTTGTACATATGAAGAAGCCAAAAGCATATTTTTAATAGAGATTGAGATTCCTAAAATTTTGAAAAGAGGAATGAAAAGGTTAGAACAGTTTGGAAAGACTTCTCCTTCTATGTTAGTAAGCCAAGGAGATGAAATCAAGATAGAATATGATATATCTAAAAAGGAAGAGGAAGAGGTAGAAGTAGAGCCTCCTAAGAAGAAAAAGAGGCTAGTTCTCAAGAAAACACCTAAGGCCCCTACCCTTGTCCTCACTGCCAACAAACCAAGAAGATCAAGAAGGAAGCTCATATTACCTAAGGAAGAGGAAGAAGATGAAATAAAATTCAAGAAGCCTCCACCTACCTTTTAGAATAAAATTGAAGCCTTAAGAGAAGGTAGTGGTATGAGGTCTCTAAAATATTTGAATTATGCTTCCAGAAAAAAGGATGAAAAGAAATAGATTGAGGAAGCAGTTGTAGAGAAGATGACTAGAATGAAGAATGATCCATCTAAACTAAAGAGTCACATGCTTTAAGACCTATTCAAGGAAACATTTGTTCCCTGGAGCAATGTTGTCTGAACAGAAAAAGATATCAGAGAACAGACATTGAGGCAAACAATGCCTAGCATGACAAACAAAGAGGTAAAAGAGGCCATGAACAAGTATGAAAGAAATCACACTCCAAGGTTCAGGACCTTTCAGGTATTGAATAAGAAGATAGAGGATGTGGTGCAAGTAGCTACAAACATATGGAAGATAGTATTGGAAATCAAAGAAGAAGACAAGACTGAAGTACTGATTACATGACACAAGGAAAAGACTGATGATGTAGATATACTTGAGGTGGAATCCATCGAAGCATCCAATGCAGAGAATATAGCAGTAGAGGTAATGACATATTTACCACAATCACCAGTACATATCATCCTATCTCTGAGAAAAGATAAGTCTATTGAATCAACATCAGGACTAGTAGGGACTGAGCACCAAGATTCACCTACTACTGGACCAAGCATGACCGAGTCACAGAAGGTAACTGTGAACATTCCTTCAGTGAGCACATATGCTACATTTGATTTAGACCCTAAAGTTGGTGCAACAAATATAAATGACATATTCCAACTGAATACTAATGAGAAAATAGAGGAAATAAAGGAAGTGGATGAGAGTGGAAAAGGTAAGGAAATTGGAAAAGGAGAAACAATCACTGATGATATTGATCTAGAGAAAGACATTGTGATTCCAAATTGGGATCTATCCAATCTGTTAGTAGAGAAAATGGACACATTAGGGGATCTATGGAAGAAAAGAGCTACTCAACAGAAGCTCCGAGCAGAGAAGAAGAGAAACAAAGTGTTGGAAGACATCAAAGGTATATTCCTAGATGCACTAAAAGTAGAAGTAAATGAGAGTGATTCAATTATGGACCAACTTGTAGACATATTCCACAAGTTCAATATATATTTAAATGGTCAAGAAAAACTACTACAGAAGGCAGAAAGAAATTTTCAGAAGAAATTCCTAGAGAATTTTGCAAGAAAGATTACAATTGATCAAGTCAAGATAAATTATCTCATTAGATCTCTAGAGATTACAGTAAATAATGTTGATTAATTATTTGTAAAGCTAAGTGATACTTCAAATTTCACAATGGAAATCAAGACAAAGCTGATAAAGGTTGATACAGATCTGAACAAAAGTGCAAATCATTTGGCACTTAACCCGAGTTCAAGCGCAACACATTTTGTGAAATTAAGTATCTGACAGACATGCAGGCTGAATTAGTAACAAAATAAGCAACGACAAGAGAATCTATCACAGCTATGTAGAGTCAACTTCTTCCACACATGGATGTAATGTAGAAATGTATAGCTCATGCCAAGACTCTAATTCATGATAACGACTTTTTAGTTGTAGAGCTTATGATGGAGCCATCAGCAAAGTTGCAGATAGAGTTGCACGTCCTGAAGGTGTTACAGGATAATTGGGATAGTACCTTGTCTTAGATTTTGAAGGTACATAGTGATTTCCTATCCTATTTTGGTATAACCATATAGATATATTTTGGCATTTGTGTCAAAAACAAGGGGGAAATGTATATAAGATATAGGAAAGTTGTATATAGGAAATACATGTAGAGAAGAGAAGTAGAGCACTGATATATATAAGTGTTACAAAATAATTTTTAAAAATAAAAAAAGAGAAAGTTAGTTGTAACCAAGTCATAGAGATAGTGTCAAAACTCAAGCAAGTACCCAAGCACATGGTAAGAGGGAGTTTTGACTTAGAACAGTTTTTTAACATGAAAAGTATTTTTGGTCACTAATGCCAAAGGGGGAGATTGATGACCTTATGGAAAGACATATTGTCAATTAGTGCCAAAACACTTAGTCATCATAGTGTTGACTGAGCCAACAGTGTAACCCGAGTAGTTACTGTGTAACCCGAGTAGTGGCTGTGTCGATCGAGCAGATAGTGGTAATAAGTATTACCCGAGTGATCAAAGTAGCCCAAGTACACAAAGTAGCCTGAGTGCCAGATTTTAGTATGTTTCCCGAGAGACAGTATAATGCCCGAGTGCCATTGTATTTCCAGAATGGATTACTGGACCCGAGTGACAGTTTTGGGCCGACCTAGCTTATATTGTTAAGTATTAATTTATCTTATGGAAGCCGACTTACAGTTGCATTTGGTTTGGATATGATATAAATATAAATTATCTTGTTTATCCAAAGTGTGAATGAATGTGAGAAAATATGTGTAAGAGCATATATGCGAATATGAAGAGACAATTTTTTTAAGAGGCTACAATAGTATAAGGAACAACAGAGACTCATCCATCATAGTTAGGTGATTATTTCATATCATTGGATCTTATCCAGAAAATTAGAGTTGCATTGAATATCATCTACTTATTCATCCTAATGCATCAACAAAATCCTCTAACAAGGTGGACCTAATAGTCCTTTATAAATCTCCTAACAGAGTTGCATTACTTGATTGTATTGTATCAATTCCTTTCACAAGGTGACCTAACAGTCCTTATTGATCCTAATAGAGAAGGCCATCAGAAGTGGTCAATTGTAAGCTTTAACATGCTAAATTTATACTACATTAATAAATCTTGTGGGTACCATCCCCACCCCAGTTTTACTTTGTATTTGGAAGGTTTCTGGGTAACCAAACATTGTGTCAAGTGTTGTGAATGTTTTAATGCTTTTCATTTCATTCATGCAATCAGATTGAATAATCTAACATTAGATTAAAAGGATTAAGTTTTATTGGTTCAGAAATGTCTAGCTCATGCCAAGACTCTAATTCATGATAACAACTTTTCAGTTGCAGAGCTTATGATGGAGCTATCAACAGAGTTGCAGATAGAGTTGCACATCCTGAAGGTGTTATAGGATAATTGGGATAATACCTTGTCTTAGATTTTGAAGGTACATAGTGATTTCCTATCCTATTTTGGTATTACCATATGGATATTTTTGGCATTTGTGTCAAAAACAAGTTGGAAATGTATATAGGATATAGGAAATTTGTATATAGGAAATACATGTACAAAAGAGAATTAGAGCACTGATATATATAAGTGTTACAAAATCATTTTAAAAAATCAAAAAAGAGAAAGTTAGTTATAACCGAGCCATAGAGATAGTGTCAAAACCCGAGCAAGTACCCAAGCACATGGTAAGGGGGAGTTTTGAATTAGAACAATTTTTTAACATGATAAGTGTTTTTGGTCACTAATGCCAAAGGGGGAGATAGATGACCTTATGGCAAGAAATAATTTCAATTAGTGCCAAAACACTTAGTCATCACAGTGTTGACCGAGCCAGCAGTGTAACCCGAGCAGTGGTAGTGTCGGCCGGGAAGATAGTGGTAATAAGTATTACCCGAGTGATCAGAGAAGCTCAAGTACACAGAGTAGCTCGAGTGCCAAATTTTAGTATGTTTCCTGAGAGACAGTATAATGCCTGAGTGCCAGTGTATTGCCAGAATGGATTACTGGACCCGAGTGACAGTTTTGGGCCGACCTAGCTTATATTGCTAAGTATTAATTTATCTCATGGAAGCCGACTTACAGTTGCATTTGGTTTGGATAAGGTATAAATATAAAGTATCTTGTTTATCCAAAGTGTGAATGAATGTGAGAAAATATGTGTAAGAGCATATATGCGAATATGAAGAGACAATTTTTTTAAGAGGCTACAACAGTATAAGGAACAACAGAGACTCATCCATCATAGTCAGGTGATTATTTCATATCATTGGATCTTATCCAAAAAATTAGAGTTGCATTGAATATCATCTACTTATTCATCCTAATAGGTGCATCAGAAAAATCCTCTAACAAGGTGGACCTAACAGTCCTTTATAAATCTCCTAACAGTGTTGCATTACTTGATTGTATTGTATCAATTCCTTTCACAAGGTGACCTAACAGTCCTTATTGATCCTAATAGGGAAGGCCATCAGAAGTGGTCAATTGTAAGCTTTAACATGCTAAATTTATACTGCATTAATAAATCTCGTGGATACCATCCCCACCCCAGTTTTACTTTGTATTTGGAAGGTTTCTGGGTAACCAAACATTGTGTCAAGTGTTGTGAATGTTTTATTTCTTTTCATTTCATGCATGCAATCAGATTGAATAATCTAACATTAGATTAAAAGGATTAGGTTTTGTTGGTTCCTAATTCACCCCCCCCCCTCTCAGTCACATTGACTCAACATATTTCCAACAGATGTAAATGTGCCACCTCAAGGAAAACCTTCTCTGCTTGAACTTGTATTTGAAGCTAACATCATTACAAGTACAAGCTTTAGCGAAAATAGAAACATTAACATCAATAATGGTATTAAAAAAGATAACTGCATTTCTATCATTCCAAATTGTAAAGATTATCGTCATTCTGAAAGTGTACCAAAGTAGAAGGAAAGGAAAAGGCATTAGAGCATTATCTCCCAACAGAACTATTTGCCAAGTAAACATGGTGGGACAAAAAGGGCAAAAAAATCGTGCATCTAGACCAAATAATTTTGAGCTCTTCTACAAAACTAGAATAGATGGAGAAATGAATCTAGTTGGTGGGTGCCAACAAGAAGTTGAGTCCATTTTTTGGCCAAAAAGTGGAACTATTTTTCGTATTTTTTCAAATTCATCATGTTTGAGATGAGTATTTGAAGCACTTAGAGATTAAATTTCAAAAACATTCAGTAATAGAAGTTGTATTACTAGAAGTCTACTTTCCAAATATGTAATTTATTTTAATACCTAGATGATAAAATTTCATTTTCAATAGGAATTACTAAACCCCACATTTTAAAAGTCCCTGTTTCAGGACCATACTATGCACGTGTACGACAAGCAAAATTTGACCTAAATGAAACTATTTCTCTCATTCCTTTTGGTAAATGGTATGTAACACAGTTAAGATTGATGAAAATAATTTTTTAAATTTTTTTGTTGAATATATTTTTTTTTATTAGGCATAATTGTTGTTTTTAAAATCTCCCATGTATGGAAAG
This sequence comes from Thuja plicata, assembly GCA_018584345.1. NCBI lineage: Eukaryota > Viridiplantae > Streptophyta > Pinopsida > Cupressales > Cupressaceae > Thuja > Thuja plicata. Next base: position 26,574 of record MU225227.1, read on the forward strand.
CATAATTTGACCAAAACATATGATTTTTAAATTTTTAAATTTTTTGAAGTGTAGAATTGTCTCTAGTTTCATGTCATACAAAGTTTTTTGCAAGAAAATTTCAAATAAAAAAGTTATTGAAATAACAAAATAGCATTTTATCTTTAGTTTGTAGATATGTTTCAGTAGAAACTCAATGAAAAATAGAAAATTTAATCAAATTTATAAAAAAAGCACATATTTGTAATCTACATAGTCTCATCTATAATGGGTTTTTATTTTGTGAAAATATTCCTCTAAAAACGTCTTTAGATATATGTCTAAAGGGTGTGTGCACCAAGTTGTGAACCAAAAAACTGGACACATATTTAAAAAAAAATCAAATTTCACATAAACCAATTAGGTTATTGAAATTTCAAAATTGTATTAGGCTTGGTTACCAAGCCTAGACAATATTATTAAAAAAATTCTATCTTTCTAATAACCCGATCAGGTTATTGATGTTTCTAATAACCCAATCGAGTTATTGATGTTTCTAATAACCTGATTTATTGATGTTTATAATAACCTGATTGGGTTATTGATGTTTCTAATAACTCGATCGGGTTATAGAAACATATAATATTTTTCAAAGCCCGCGGCTTAGGCTATTTCTAACGCCTAAACCCTAGAGTAGCAGAGTAAAGGAGGGAAAAAAAACTTCAGAACCCAATCGTTCTTTGAAGAAAACAATATTTCTTCAACAATTTCCACATTTTCAAGCAATGGCGCCCCGTCACAAAGGTAAGTTTTATTGTTTTATTGTTTTTTTTTTGCATTTGTAATCAAATTAGGTTAGGTTATTGATTTTTTGTTTTCTTTTATTAATTTCATATTAGATTCATCAAAAAACCCAAGAAGAGGAAAAAGAAATGAAAGACCACCCCTCGTAAATCCTCCTCAAAATTCTCCTCTTCCACCACCATCGCCACCTGTAAACCCTCCTCAAAATTCTCCTCATCCACAACCACTATCACCTGTAGACCCTCCACATGTGCCATTAGACCATGTAAATGCAAGACAAGAGGACCTCGTGCAACTCCTTAACCAAAGTAGTGCACAAATTAATATATTAGTGAATAGGTTGAAGACTTCCGGTCTTCAGCATCACTCTACCCTCGCCACTACATTAGAAAATGTCCAATCATGCAAATGAGGTGTCTCAAGAGGTGAAAAAATAGGGTTCATGGAGGGATAGGTCTCATACATATTATGCTAATGGTTTATCATATGAGGATGTGAAAAGAAAATGCATACAAAGATAGCTTGCCTAGCCTGGAGGATCCCCCTCTATCTGAGAATGGCTCTACCAATGGTAAAACAACTTAGGGCCAAAAGGGGTTAGAAGAAAAATTCTTTATTCAATCCCTCTTTAGAAGATTACTAGACATTTGAGTTTAAATTTAAAATAAAAAGAGCAACGCCAAGGGGCTCCATTAATAATAGGCCCCATAAGAAGAAAGCTAAGTATGAATTTCCCAAACACTATGACAACTTTAGGGATTCAATGGATACTACCCCATGAATTCAATGGATCTCTTTTGTGCATCATGGAATGTCAAGTGTTTAGAATCCCCAAACAGGTAATACATTGTGAAGAGGTTCCTAAATATGAACAAACAGATAGATATTCTCCTTCTCTAAGAAATCAAAGCTATGAACTTCCATTTAGAAGTCATTATGAAGTGCATTTTGTGGGATGCAAAATTCTTCACCATAAAACATGAGAAAGGATAGGGGGGCTACAGTTCTAATAGGGAATAAATTAAAAAATGTTATGTTTGATGAGGTTCCTCCCCTCATAATAGATTTGTTTGGGGTGTTCTAAAAATTAAACATAAAGAGGTAGGAATATGTTCACTGTATGCTCCTAATGGTCATATGGAGAGGGTAGAACTATGCAAGTGGATGTCACAGATGGAAGATATCCCTTGGATTATATGTAGAGATGTCAATATAGTAGAAATGACCTAAGAAAAACTAGGACGAAGTAATTTTAAATGGTGAGGTGAGGAGAAGCTCTTCTGGTATAAGATGATCAACAAACTCAAATTTTTTTATTCCAGGCATATGGTAACAAAAATGACAGCATAGCTATATGGGATATGTGGTACAACTTTCAGCAGGGGGTAAGGAGAATTTATAACAGGCTTGACTGGTTTTATGCTAACAATGAGATGTTTAAGTTTAAAAAATATGAGAGGGGGGGGGGAGGTAGATTATGTTTAAGTTATCCCTTATACCATCTTAGATCACCACCCCATTCTGGTTGAGATCTCATCCAATGAATCAAAGGAGAGGTCAAGGCCCAAGCATGATAACTTCATACTCAACATGAGTCTCATAGAAGATGGGGATGTGTTGAATTCTCTAGGAATCATTAGAAAATTTAACTAATGGAAAACCAGACATCATAGTAAGATTGATAGATGGGCGCAAAACACTAGGACTTGGAAGAACTTGTTCAAAGTGGTGGGGAAAAAAGGAATCTAAAGACTCAAGGAAACTTGAATTTGATCTCCACACTAGGTTGTTGTAAGAAGAGGATTATATTCATAATGAGCCCCTTTACCAAAATTTTAAGGAAGTCATAGTCTTAGAAAGAGATGCACTGAGAAGGCTTGAGAATAAAAAGATTCAAGGTACCAAGGTCAGGGATAGAATAACTTGGCTGAATCACAGTGATAAAGGATCCAAATATTTATTCCACTTTCTAAAAAGAAAGGAAGCCAAGGATAAGATTGATAGTATTTGGGAAGGAGGACTGAAGCTCATGGATCAAAAGGACATATTAGATGTCTTCTACCATTTATATGGTATTCTATTCACCTCACATGATCCTGCTCCCAATATGAATAGAGCTACAGACATGATTAAAAGAATCATCCCCAAGAAAGTTAGTAAAAAATATGTTACCCTACTTAGTAAGAATATCACAATTAAAAAAATTAACCCTACTATTAAAATTTTGGCTAGTGACAAGTCACCTGGCCCGGATGGGGTCCCTATTGCATTCTACAAATACAATATTGAACGGATAGGAAAAGAAATGTGCAAGGTCTACAATGAGGTGATTGCACAAGGATCCCCAGGAAAGGAAATTAATTCTTACCTCATTAAATTGATACCCAATGAAGGAGATAGGACTCTAATAAATAATTGGAGGCCAATAACATTGGTAAATATTTCATTCAATATTATAGCCAATATTCTCGCTAAAAGACTGGAAAACATCTTACCTTCTATTAGTAGCCTCATCCAAACTGGATTTTTAAAAGGAAGGTACAATTTGGAAAAAAAATTGTAGATGTTGGGAAGCCTTGAGTTGGGCCAAAGAATTTGGGAAGATTTAAAGTATGTTTCTTATTGATTATGAAATTTTTTATTATAGGATCTAGTGGAAATTCATCCTAATGATGCTAGAGAGTCTGGGCTTCCCCCCTCCCTTCCAAATTATGGTCAAGGTGATACTCCTAAGATTTATTTTGTTGTCATTAGTTTTTATCAAAATCATATTGATCATAAGAGTTAGTTAGTGGAAGAAGGAGTTAATAAAGTCATTCGGTAAAGAGAAAAGAGACAGCTGGTAAAGTAAATCAAGTTTTTCACTGAGCAAAGACAATTGTCGAGTAGTGACAGTTACTGACCAAGCTGGTTACTGAGAAGTGTTAGTCACTGAGATGAGATAATTACCAAGCTAAGAGAACTGTCACTGAGAAAGAACAAATAATGTTACCAAGTATCACAGAGCTGACATAACTATTCAATGCAGATACATCTAATTTGGACAGCGAGAAGAGAATGTTTTACAAAATCTAAGGTGAGCATTAGTTCAAAAATTGAGATTGCAAATACATGATTGCACATGATCACGAGGAAGTTCCACCAATGAAAATAAGAGGAATAATGCATATGAAATATAACCAACCTTGCATCGCTTAACCTCCATCGTTGAAGGAGAAATACCTAGAACTTTTCCACCACCTAAACATCATATAAAAGTTCAGACTTTGAAGACCATATCAAGCATGTAAGAGAGTGAGATGGAGAGTATGAGATAGTGACAGTTAAAGAATGGTACCAAGTATAGACCAGTTATAGTAGAACAATGAAAATGAATAATTTTGATGTTACCAAGTGCAGCATGAGGTAATGAAACCATTGAGCATAGAGATTCTGAATAGCATTTGATTGATGCATTTTCACAGACATTTTGTATTGAATTTTATTGTATTAAGAGGAGTGTAAATCCCACTATTGGGTAGGCTCTAATAGGTCTCATTTTATAAATCCCTTAACAGGGTACATCTCTTAGATTAGAGATTGTAAAATCCTTTAGCAAGGTAGACTATATAAGTCTTTTTGTACTCCTAAGAGGGTAAGATATCAGAAGTAGCTAAATATTGTAGCTCTAACTAAGCAACAATTTTACTGTAGTAGTGAAGTATTGTGAGTGTCATCCCCATGATGGTTTTTTCCTCTAACCATGGATTTCTGTGTGACAAAAAAATCATGGTGTCATGAGATATGTATTTTAATGTTTTGAGTTATTTTATTTATAATGTTTATCTTCAATATATTTAGTTCATTAAATGTTCAGAATAGATGTTAGAACATTTTGCAGTACTGATTCACCCCTCCCCTCTCAGTATTTATCTTTCCATAGTTAACCCAACAATTGGTATCAGAGCTTGGACTCTTGAAATAAGGGTTTGACCACCTGAGAGTAAAAGATCATAAAATTGCAAAGTTATAGGAAAGCTAAGAAGATTGAGAGTCTTCAGTTTGAATTGGAAAGTGCACAAGAGATGATTAATCATCTAAGAATAAAATTGGAAAGATCACTAAGGGTGATAAAAAACTTATGTAATTAATTCAAGTCCTCACAAGAATATGTTGATATACATGAGATTGTATCTAAAGGAATTTTAAATGATGAATCTTATACAAATATTATAGACCTAGTGGAAAAGAATGATGCACTTATCAAGCAGTTGAACCTGATAAAGAAAGATCAGGAAGAACAAGGCATTAGAATGAGTGAGATACTTGAATAAAAAGGAAAATTTGAAGATGCTCAGAGGATAGCAGAAGAAGACAAGTAGAAATCTGAGACAAGACTAATTGAAAAAGAAAATGAGATCATGATAATGACACAAACACAATATGTTATCACTGATCAACTAGTGAATGCAAATCAAGAGATGAACATAAAGGAGTTTGAGAAACAAACACTAAAGACTAAAGTTGAAATATTGAGTAGGGAACTGAAAGATGAAAAGGAAGCCAATGAAGTACTAAAACAAAATGAATAATCATTACGGATATTGGATAAATAGCATAGAAGTCAGAAACAACCGAGAGGTAAGACTAGATTTGGATTCATTGAAAAAAACACCACTGAGAAAGGAGAGTCCTCTAACCAACCTGACCACCGAGATACTTCTACCCCACCAAAGATAAAGAAATAAAATTGCTACTATTGTGAGAAACCTGGTCATACAACAAATGTCTGCTAGAACAAAAGAGACAAATCACCAAGTATTCCAAAATTTTACGGTTATTGTTATAATGTAATAAATATGGCACCAATCATTTGAATGTAAATCTAATATTTCTAACAACTCTTGGAAGTCGATATTTTATGGCTACTGCAATACTTGCAAAAGATATGGTCATAAATATGAAGATTGCATGTAACAAAGAAAGAATGATAGATGGGTACCTAACTGATAGAATACACTAAGCAACTGACAAGGCACATCTATACCATGGGAATATAATTCAAGGATTTTTTTTACAACATGTGGGAGATATGGACATATTGCACAAAATTGCATTTTAATGCCTTATAGAAACAATAGAAGAGCGTAGAGAAATCCTAGCATGGGATGCTTTCATTATCACAAGGTAGGTCACCTAGCCAAAGACTGATGGTACCGAGGTAAAGCTCCAACCGAGGAAGAGACAACTGACAAAGAGAAAGTAAATGTTGAAGATGTGAGAAACCAAATGAACAAAACATGGAAAAGGAAAACTTTAGATGATGGAACATCATTCGATACATTCGAAGGCACTTCATCCTCTGGGTCGGGTGCACCTAACTCCACCTAATCGATGAAAGGTATGTGTAGGAACTGCAAAACTAAAATTCTAAATATTAAATTGGTTCCTAGAATTTGTGCCAAAATTAATATAAGCATATTAAGATGCATTTGGATAGATATTGTGAAGTATGTGTTCCATGTTTAATCGGTAAAACAAAATTTTATTTTACATCATTTAGTAAAAGGAAGTAAAGTATGGTAATTTGTGTAAATTGAGTCAGTATCAACATTTATTACTATTATTCTATCCATTCGAACCCTAATCGAGAAAAAAAAAAATATAGACCAATTTATCTATCATTTCAACCTATAGTTTCTAAAGAGCATTTGAGCGAGTTGCAGAGTCGAGTCATCTACAAGAATCCAAGCGATTGTTAAGGTAATCTTAAACTAATCTAAGTTCATTTGAGAATATTTGATTGATTATTGGTGTTGACCTAGATTTGAAGCGTGAACCGAGATATAAGCAACGAAACCCCATTTCATACGAGCACTGATAAATCTTATAGAAATGGAACCTAAGGTTCAAAACTTAGTTTTTGTTGAGATGGTTGATCATGTCAAACCTAAGTACAACCTTCCACCTGCAAAGGCAGCTAAACTAGATAAGATGGGAGCTCTCTCATCTATTCATGCAAGGGTTATATTAATCGAAGATATTCATACTTTTATCCACTGCAAGATCTAAGAGATATGTGAAGTAGAAGTTGATACAATATCCCAGATTTTATGCATGAATGGAAAACTAAAGGATGATCACATCCATCTAGAAATAAAGGGTTTAATGGATACCCTACATCTACCAAGATTCTTCAAGATTGAGTGGATAAGAATGGTATTAAGATGATTTCATGATGAATTCATGTGGCTTGATCAACCAGTCAAGATTATAAATGACATTTTACACATAGTGACTGGATATTGAATCGGTGATAGATCAAATCGTAACAAGAAAATTGATAAGAATAAGTTGTAAGAATTAAAAAAACCATAATGAGACAATAGAGGTCTTATAATATCAACTATGGAAGATTCTGAACTACAGTTTGCATGTAATATTATATCTTACCAAGTCTTCTAGTCCTCCTGAGTTGATAGTTTAGAAAGGCATGCAGATTGATATATGTTAAATATTGTTGAAGCAACTAGATGACAATATGAATACCATAAGGAAAGGAAAGGCCAACACACTGAAGTTTGAATCATTTTTGGTATGTATATTCTTCTATTTCCACAACTTCTTTCCATGTATTGGTAATGTGATGTGGAGTACAAAGAAGCCAGTTAGCTACGAGATAAATGAATACATCTTGAGCTTAGGAGATAATTTTGACATGGTGATGAATGATTATTTTTCAAAATTTCAAACAAGAATGCATAAAAGATTCAAAATTCCACCTGAATTAGTGGAGAAATATGAAGACACCATATTATTTGAGGTAGATACAGACACTTTCATTATTAAGGTTGTTGAGTCTAGGTCTATATGGCTGCAGCCAATGGGGTATGAGATAGACATTGAAATTGTTTCATAAGAAATTGAAATCCTACTAGCTAAACTTGTTGATAAAAGAGCAAAGCGTTATGGAACTTATGAGGAAGTGAAGAAGAAGATTAAATAAGGTATTTTGATACCTAAAACTCAAACAAAATCAAGTAAAATGATTGTTGATCTATCAAAGAATCTTTCAGTAGAAGATGATGATGAACCATCTGATGAAAAGGACAAGAAACCACAAGTGATTAAAGCATCACTGAGTATCAAAGGTACAAGACAATCAACAAGATCTTCTCTTACACTGAAAAACAAAAAAAATCTATGGCAGAAACATCGAGAGCCAAACCCTATGTAAGAGACAAGAAAACATATAACAAAACAAGAAGAAAGTTGAAAGTAAAAGAAAGGAGTGAGACTAAATCTAAGGATCTTAGTCAATTCAAAGTTGTAGATAACCAACCCCGAGCACCAAGAATCTAGATGACATTCTTGATACACTAAAGAAGAACGGGGGATTTGCTAGGATGAAATGAGCTAAGTATAATACATAGAGTAATGAAGATAAAGTAAAAATTGAAGATTCAATTATCTTTTTATTACACAAGTTTAGATACACACCTATTGAAATCGCCAATCATCTACCTATTGATTTATATAACAAGATTGATGCAAGATAGAAATATGCAATGAATGCTAAAAATAAAATGAGGGAAAGATCTCTAGTACTAACTGTACCTGAGTTATCTTCACCTTAAATAAATGAAACATTGAAGAAGTGCTCTAAACAATTTATTGTCAAGGAAAGATATCTATGGATTATGATTGGAGAATTGGAGATAGTACAAAAATAAACTGATGACAAATGGAGATAAATTTTTGAAATCAAGGCAACTGAGTCAAGAGAAAAGAAAGTAACTGATGATACAACTGATGGAATTGTTAAATAAGATAAAATTAAAATTGGTCCTATTGATTTAACACTTGAGAATGATGAGATCATTATTCAATACATCACTTCAATAAAGATCCAACAGAAGATATATCACAAGATGAAGATGTCATGGCCACCGAAGAAAAGGAAAAAAAATCCATGGACATAAATGATAATGCTAATACTAAAATCATGAATCCAGTATTACAACAAGTGCAAGATTAATCCAAAATTTAGGAAGGTATGTCTGTAGTTTCCATGGATATAGAGGCGAAGACCACAAAACAACATAAGGAGACATAAAAAGAAACAACCGAGGAGCCGAAGACAACTGAGACCACCAAAGAAGAAAACATTGAGTTGATTCCCTCTTCCAAGATTGTAGAAAAGAAACAAGTAAAAGAAAAGGAGAAGCCCCAAGAGAAACAAGAAGAGAAAGTAGAGGAGAAACAAGAAGAGAAGACAAAGGAGAAGCAAGAAAATATGCATGATGACAATCAAGAAGTGAATAGAGAAGAAGCTACTTCAACAGAAACTACATCTGATGCATTGAAGGCATCACATTCCCCAAAATTTTCAACTACTGAGAGTATTTTGGTTGAAAATAATAAATCAAAGAAGAGAAAGAAAGTTGACCCGATTCGATTGATTATAGTACCTAAGATAGACATCTTTACTCCCAAACCAAAAGAATTATCTAAATATGAAGATTTAGTGATGAAGAAAGTAGCACAAGACAAATTATTGTAAAAGAAATGAAAGACCAATTTACTAGAAAGAGTTAAGGATATATTGAAGGAGATTGTCCCTGAAGCTGATATAAATGAAGAGGGTATTCTAATTAGTCAAGTGAAAGAGCTAGTGCAACAAATAAAAGAACCAAGAAAGGACACCACTAAGTATATGATAAAAGTTCATGAGAAGAAAATGGAACATAAAATCATTGAACATATTCTAAAGAATGTTGCATTGGACAAGGTATCACTTTCTGAGGTATGCACATATATAGAGAGTGAATTGACTGATATTCTTTTATTATTTCAAATATTTTGTTTAATATCACAATTTACTGAGGAAATAAAAAAGAAAGATGAGTCTGTAGAGAAAGAGTTGACTAAGAAGCTAAATAATGTAACAATCTAGCCTGGATCATTGCAAGCATATTACCTGAGGCTAAAATATTTGATGGGAATGCAGCATGAACTTAGAAGAGAGGAGAAAAATATAAGATTATAACTACTTGAACTGCAAGCTATTCTGATTGCCCACATTGAATCAATGCAAAATTATTTACAAAAACCCAAAGATCTAGTCAATACTCCAGATGTTAGTTCCCTGGACTACATGATTGGATTGGCAGCCAATACTGGTGCACAAATTGTTGTGTTACAAGATTTAAAGGAAACATGGAAGACATCCCTAGAAAATGTATAGAAGTGGTATAAAAACATTTTTGATAAGATATATCCAGAAGAGCCAAGTAAGTACTTTTATTTTTTAGCATATTTGTGAAAAAGGGGGATATATAATTATATGTGTATAGGAGATATATTATATATGAAGTATTATCAAAGGGGGAGTTATCCAAAATTTTGATGACTTTGAGTTTTTGTCAAAATGCCAAACTAATGCCAAAGGGGGAGATTGATACTCCTAAGAGTTATTTTGTTGTCATTAGTTTTTATCAAAGTCATATTGATCATAAGAGTCATTCAGTGAAAGGAGTTAATAAAATTAGTTGGTAATGAGAAAAGAGATAGTTGGTAAAGAAAACCAACTTAGTCACCAAGCAGAGATGAGCATCGAGTAGTGACAGTTACCAAGCAAGTTGGTTACCAAGAAGTGTTAGTCACCAAGAATAGATAGTTACTGAGCCAAGAGCACTATGTCACCGAGAAAGAACAAAGCATGTTACCAAGAATCACAGAGCTGACATAACTATTCAATGTAGATATATTGAATTTGGACACCAAGCAGAGAATTGTTTATAGAATCCAAGGTGAGCATTAGTTAGAACATTGGGATTTCAAATGTACATGATTACACATGATGAAGAGGAAATTCCACCAATGAAAAAAAAGAGGAATAATGCATTGGAAATATAACCAACCTTGCACCGCTTAACCTCCATTGTTGAAGGAGAAAGACCTAGAAATTTTCCACCACCTAAACATCATATAAAAGTTCAGAGTGCGAGTAAAAAATTGAGCATGTGAGAGAGTGAGATAGAGAGTATGAGACAGTGACAAAGAAATAGCAGTATTGAGTATAGAGAAGTTATAGAAGAATAAAATGAATAAGTTTGATGTTACTGAGTGCCTTATCAGGTAATGAAACCATTGAGCACAGAGAGTCTGAATAGCATTTGATTAATGCATTTTCAAAGGCATTTTGTGTTGATCTTTATTGTATTGAGAGGAGTGTAAATCCCACTATTGGGTAGGCCCTAACAGGTCTCATTTTATAAATCCTTTAACAGGGTACATCTCTTAGATTAGATATTGCTAAATCCTTTAGCAAGGTAGACTATATAAGTATTTTTGTGCTTCTAACAAGGTAAGCTATCATAAATAGATAAATGTTGTATCTATAACCAAGTAACCTTTTTAATTTAGTAGTGAAGGATTGTGGGTGTCATCTCCACTGCAATTGTTTCCTCTAACCAAGGACTTTTGCATGACCAAAAGTCATGGTGTCATGAGATATGTTTTTTTTTTAATGTTTTGAGTTACATGCTTTATAATGTTTATCTGCAATGTATTCAGTTTAGTAAATGATCACAGTAGATGTTTAAAGTTTTTGCAGTATTGATTCACCCCTCCCCTCTCAGTATTCACCTTTCCATATTTAACACAACACAAGGTTATTATGAAAGATTCTAATGCCAAACTAGAGGTGAATGACTGCAAATATGATTGTATTGTGATTTCCAGATCCATAAAGAAAGGTTGCCCACTCACCCCATGATTATTTTTTATTTTTGTAGATAATCTCTACTACTTGCTAAGAGATGACTCCCTATCTCTGAAAGGTAGGGACATCTCTATCCCTAATGGGGAGACATTTCCCAATGTATAGTTTTATGATCATGCTACAATTCTAATAGAGTTAGAAGAAAGTAACTTAAGGTACCTATTTACTAAATTGAATATGTTTTGTTAGGCATTTGGGAGTAAGATATCTCTCTCTAAATCTACATTGTTAGGGTGGTAGGAACAACCCCACCTTATTTTTAGACATTTGGAATAACCTAGGGGGACCCAAACACCATGTTAGATATCTCAGGATTCCATTTGTAGTTTTTTCCAACTTGAAAGAGATGTGGGATTGGATCAAAGGAAGTATTGTTAGGAAATTGAAAAAGTGAGATAAACACTATTTGTCAATGGCTGGAAGGTTCCAGATGTGCCAAAAAATTCTATCATCTTATAACATGTATATTATACTTCATCTTTTCTATTTAGCCAATATCCGTATAATCATATTTAGAAATATATCATATATTTTTTGTTGTCTAATAGTAGGGGTACTATGAAGAAACACACAATGAGGTGGCGGGTATGTGCACCAAGTTGTGAGTCAAAAAAGTGGACACCTATTTTAAAAAAATTCAAATTTCATATAACTTGATCAGGTTATTGAAACTTCAAAATTGTACTAGGCTTGGTAACCAATCCTAGACAATATTATTAAAAAAATCTATCTTTATCAGAACCCGATCGGGTTATTAGAAACATATTATATTTTGGAAAGCCCGCAGCTTAGGCCATTTCTCACACCTAAACTGCAGAGCAACAGATTGAAGGAGGGCCAAAAATATCAAAATCCAATCGTGCTTTGAAGAAAATAACATTTCTTCAACAATTTCCACATTTTAAAGTAATGGTGTCCTATAAAAAAGGTATGTTTTATTTGTTTTTGTTGTTTTTTTTTTTGCATTTGTAATCAAATTAGGTTATGATATTGATTTTTTGTTTTCTTTTATTAGTTTCATATTAGATTCATCAAACAACCCAAGAAGAGGAAAAATAAATCAAAGACCACCCCTCGTAAACCCTCCTCAAAATTCTCCTCATCCACCACCATCACCACCTATAAACCCTCCTCAAAAATTTCCTCATCCACCAACCATCATCACCTATAGACCCTCCACATGTGCCATTAGGTCATGTAGATTGAACACAAGAGGACATCGTGCAACGCCTTAACCAAAATGGTGCACAAATTAATATATTAGTCAATAGGTTGAAGGCTTCCGGTCTTCAACATCACTCTACCCTCGCCACTACATTAGAAAAATGTCCAATAGTGAAAATGAGGTGTCTCAAGAGGTGAAAAAATGGGGTTCTTGGAGGGATAGATGTCATACATATTATGTTGATGGTTTATCATACGAGGATGTGAAAAGAAAAAGGCATACAAAAATGTGACTTATGTGCCCTTTTTACCAATCCTAATACGAGCAATTCCCTAGAAGATAATACAAAATGGTTTCCTATACATTGGTGTGCTCATAGGGGGGTGAAATCATCTTATTGGGATAGGTGGTACATGGTATTTGACCAACCACTTTGTAATAATAGTGAGGTGCATTAATTTTTCTGAGGAAGCTATACTGTGAGTTTATCCTCAGTGAGAAGCTGAATAAATTTGACTTTCGTGAGTTCTAGGGTAGAGGGAGAGGCTCTGCATGGGATAGACCTGGGGCACATAGGATTACCTTACCACAAGAGAGGAGGTGGACTGCAAGAAAACCCCTCATTCATTTTGCGGTCCTAGTAGTGGTGAAGGAGTCTATGGATATACAGACTCTTCATGCAGCTACATCATTGACTGATGTCATTATCCAACATCACACTCAGTTAGTTGGAGGGGATGGATTAGTACCTATGCCACCTCCATATTCATTAGATGAGCCATTAGGATCATCCCATCCCACACCAGCTCCATCATCATCAGATGCACCATTAGGATCATCTCATCCCATACCAACTCCATTATCATCAGATACAGTTGTAGGGTCAGCCCAACCCATTGAGCATATCTACATCATTTGTAATGGTATATGTGATGGGGTAGATAGTCAGGCCAGTGCAGATGGTTCAACATCCGTACATTACAGGAGAAGATCTCAGGCATCCACTACTAAGGATATGACCCTCACAGATGATTTATTGTCAATGGTGTATGGTACAGAGCCGACACAAGTTTGTTTAAATTTGTGTTTTGACATGTTATTTTAATTAATTACCTAAATCTGTTAAAAGTAAATAAATTTTTATTTATCTAGAAGAATCTAAATTGATACATGAATAATATGCATTGCAGGGTGCAACTGGTGGTACGAGCACACCAAGGAGTGCTCATTCTAGTAGACGTGGACGGGTAGCTCAAACACATGAGGTAATGTTTTATAAATATTCATAAAATAGAATAGTACATTGTTTTCAAAATATCATATCTTAATAATTTGTATCATGGTAACTTAGTGTGGTCAACAAATTAGTGTATGTTTGTTTTCTATTGCTTTATGGTCAAAGAATTTGTTCTGATGTAATTCAACTCAAGGAATTCATAAAAGGATGGTACTCCCTCAAGGAAGTAGGTTGAATGCAAAGGCTTCAATAGAGATCCCTGGCTTTTGGTAACCTAGACATCATACTTTTGAACAAGTTCACTTGCTTGTCCAGCCATCATGACTCAAACTGATTTGAACTACCTTCCTCCATCCTTGTACTCACTTCAACCAATGCTTAACTCATACATAGACTCATACCCCAAAAAATCACTTATTGGATTCTGAATCAACCTTTAACATCATCTGGAACATCCAACCATCATTATTTTACTCTTATTTCTTGTTCAAAATCATGAATACAATCTTTGATTGTTCACTAATTGTGAATGTCCTCAATCCTTCAATACACCTCCATGGCCATATGAAGACTCCCAACATATAACTTCTAAGACACCCCAAGAACCCCTCAACTTATCACAAGGTCCTTATCCTATCACTCAAATCACATTCACTTGCTAGTTCAATAAACTCTACTCTCTAGCATTTCACTATTATACTAGGACAGTCCCCATATACTAGTTTATATCTTCACCATAGACAAGAACCCGTCTATAGCCTAGGTTCATAAGCACCCCAAATATTTTCATCACTACCCATACTGGACCTGCTCTCAACCTAAAAGCACTCCAAATCCCCCCATGCAAAGGGTAAACACACTAAAACATACTCACTGCCAGGCTACAAGAGTCCTATTACCTACTACAAAAGTGGTCCTAACCTCTGATCTCCATGAATACAATCCAGACCATCCTTCTCTAAATGTGACTACAAAATTGTTAAAGAATAGTCTTCTGTGTGAAAGAGAGAAATTTTTTATATTGTAATAATGGTTAGTAAAATTTGTTTATAAACTTCTGATAATAGAGTTGTGGAGCATAAGCATTTGTGGAATTCAATTGAATCATAATCTTCATTGTAAACTATTGATTATATATTTATTTGGTGTTTTATAGGGCTTGTCAGGGGCTCATATTTTTGAGATTGATGATGTCACCCTTTCTGCCATTGACTTTGGCTTACAGAGCTATGTGGTATCATATTTTGCACACCTCTTGTTTATGGTTTTAATTGAACCCATGCGGTATCATATTACTTCTCTTATGTTAATTTTGTTTTTGTTAGCCTACCCCACCAAGCTCGAGGTCATTAGGAAAGAGGAAGAAATCATTGGGGTCATTGAAACAAAAAAGGTAATTAAGTCCAATTTAAGTATAATTGTTGAAATGTATTATGAACATTTCAATGTAGTCTATATTGATGAATGCAATTGTCTTATTTATTGTATACATGTAGAATCAATTGGATTTTACTAAACTAATGAATGCCCAAGACGCTTCTAATGTTCAAGAGAGGGAGGTAACATGTTTTCATATTTACTTTCAATTGTATTCTTGTTTGTTCAAAATATTTTAGAAATCATGTTCCTCTATTAGTATGTCATTTTCTATGACTTTTCATATAGGAATTGGTCATAGATGCCTCAGATGAGGCGAACCCTTCTCCACTTCCTAGGGATCCCTTTCCTAGCATAGGAGATCTAGTTGCGGTATGCATTTTCTTTTTAGTCCATGCATTTTTTAATTTGTAGTATATCTTGTTTATAACATGTATTTTGTATTATTTATTTTTTCTATTATAGGACCCTTCACTAGTGCCCGTCCTTCCTTTACCTCACCATTTTTTTAGGAGTCCCTCTCACCCACAACAGAGCCCATTTTATTTATCATTCAGCCCAAGCATAGGAGATCTAGATGAGGTTTCGGTATGCATTGGTATTATCTAGTGCATACATTTTTTACATTATCTAGTATTTCTCGACTATAACATCTTTTCTATTTTACCATACAGGAAAAGGTCCAA
>MU225227.1:42631-63618 GCA_018584345.1 Thuja plicata
TTTTTAGTATTTCTTGTTTATAACATGTATTTTGTATTATTTATTTTTCCTATTATAGGAACCTTCACCACTTCCCGTCCTTCCTCTACCTCACCATTTTTCTAGGAGTCCCTCTCATTCACGATGGAGCCCATTTTGTTTATCATTCAGCCCAAGCATAGGAGAAAGAGATGAGCTAATCATTAATTCAACTATCAACAAATTACAGCCCAATATTTATTTATTTTGATATTATTTTGAGATAAGATATATGGCTTAGAATTTGAATTGTTCTTGTGTAGAGATTTAGTGACCCAAGTGTTGCTATGAAGAAGCTCAATTTTGATGCTCCGCCACACTCATAGATATATTGAGACATTGTATACATCTAGTTGTGGTCATTGAATGACCAAATTTTGTGTGTGTGTGTGTGTGTGTGTCATTTGTACATTGTATATATCGACCTGTACATAGTTGATGCCACTTTTTTGTAACTCTATTATGGATTTGGCATGTACACCATGTATTTATATGTACACTATTATTGTTCATTTTTTTATATATATGAAACTTCAAATTTTATCCTTGATTTTGTTGGTTGGATTTTTATGCCTTAAGTGTATTCTTTTTTCACATGACTTGCGTATATGCATGTGTGTTTCTATAAATTAATGTACTTGTGTGTGTACTTCATGTATATTCATGTATATGATTCATAACCTAAATTCATGTGTACAACCTATGTGAACGACTTAAGTGAATTCATGTCTATGATTCATAATGTATGTACTACATGTTTGCTCCAGGACATAAGAAATTTTATGATTTAAGTGAATTAATGCTTGATGTGCTACAATGTATTTAGGTGTATATTTCATGATCTATATGCATATACTCCATGACTTAAGTGAATTTTTGTTTGTTGTTGTGAGTTTTTAGTGACTAAAATACAAAGTATGATAGTTTGGTTTTTGTTCTTGGATAGTGGAGGTAGGGATGTTTTATGTGATTTTGAGCCCCTTGAGTAACTTCAAACATATAAGTTCCTTGGGTACACCTGGGAAGTTATAGGGGTCTTTGGTGCAGGGTACCCAAGAAACACTAGTCATGGATAAGATAGTCTTGATGGGTTCATCTTCACATATTTGTAATCATGGTTAGATCCTCGAGATCAACCATACATTTTGATTAGATTGGTCTCATTGTAAAGTCAATCCATTAAGGTGTCTTTATAAACCTGAGGTTGATTAGAGTCATGACCTATGACAGGATAAGTAGGTTTGATATTTTTGGTCTAATAAAGTTCCTACTATAGGATCTAAGGGTCTTCTAAGTCCTTTCAATAGGTCTAGAGGTCCTAATAGAAACATTTTGCAACATTGTCAAAAGTTGCACAAATATTGTCGAGCAAATTTTTAAAGTTGCTATGCAACTTTTTCATTATTGTTTTTTCAAACTGTTTTTCATGGGATAAAACTGTCAGCTCCATTAGCTCCAATTGCTAGGTAAATTCTAGGGGAGACCTTTTTTCTCTTGTGAAGCATCAAGAACATTCAGGCGCAAGTCGGACCCAAGTGTTCCAAACGTGCACTAAGCCAAATTGGGCAGCAATTTTTGGAGATCCATACCTCAATCCTCGTGAGAGATATCAGAGATCCATGAATTACATAAGGAATATCTTGGTAAGGGCTACAAGCATGTGGATAAGTTCTAGGAGAGTCCACTTGGATTCCATTTGGCAACCCGATCTCGGTTGGTGCAAAAAGTTGCATTGTTGCCCAGTTGAAAGTTTCTCAATGGTGCATCTTGAAAACCATTCGTCGTGGGACCAAACCATCAGCCCATCAGATCTAGTTGGCCAGGTAAATTCTAGGGGAAACCTTTTTTTTCTTACGAAGCATCAAGAACATTTGGGCGCAAGTTAGACCCAAGTGTTCGCAAGGTGCACTAAGCCAAATTGGGTAGAAATCTTTGGAGAGCCATATCTCAGACCTCGTGAGAGATATAAGAGATCTTTTAAGTGCAAAAGGAACATCTTGGGAAGGCATAAAATAATATTTCTTAGTTCTGGGAGATTCTACTCGGATTCCATTTGGTCACCGAATCTCGGTTGGTGCAAAAAGTTGCATTGTTGCTCAGTTGAAAGTTGCTCAATGGTGCATCTTTCAAACTGCTCATCGTTGGACCAAACCGTCAGCTCCATTATATCCATTTGGATGTGTAAAAACTAGGGGAGACCTTTTTTCTCTTGTGAACCATCAAGAACGTTCTGGTGTAAGTTAGACCGAAGTGTTCCCAAGGTGCACTAATCCAAATTGGGCAGTGATTTTTGGAGAGCCATATCTCGGACCTCGTGAGAGATATTAGAGATATTTGAAGTGCACAAGGACCATATTGGGAAGGCCTAAAATAATGTGGCTTAGTTCTAGGAGATCCTACTCAGATTCTGTTTGGTGACCCGATCTCGGTTGGTACAAAAAAGTTGCATTGTTGCTCAGTTGAAAGTTTCTCAATGGTGCATCTTTCAAACCATTCATCGTAGGACCAAATCGTCAGCTCCATCAGCTCTAGTTGTTCAATTAAATGCTAGGGGAGACCTTTTTTCGCTTGCGAACCATCAAGAACATTTCGACGCAAGTCAGACTGAAGTGTTCCCAAGGTACACTAAGCCAAATTGGGCAGCAATATAAGTAAAACAATTCAAACGTCCACAAAGCATAACATATAACACCATAATTTTAATTGTTGATTATTCCTATTACTTTGGTTCGACAAAATATTTTTAAGATAGTAGAGAGAGAGTACATAAAAAAGATATAATATAAAAATGAACATACATACATAAATACAATGTATGACAAAGATACATACATAAATACATAATATGAAAATGAACATACATACATTAATACTACACATGAACTATTATTATAATTTAGAGAAACATGAGATATCCACTGCATGAGCAATTGTTATAATTGCAATGAATCATAATTCACTCATATCCTCTTAGTTAAATGGTACACAGTAAACTATACAAAATGTGGACCCTCGGTATATACAAATCAACCCATGGCCACTTTTATATACAATTTGATCTTCTTTCAATATATAAAATGTGGTCTCCAAATATGCATGTAGACCACTTCATAGTCATTTWTATTTACAAAAAAAGAGAAGTTAGATTGTTTCATAAAATTTATATACAAAATTGTCAAAATAATTCTACCATTTTGTAGAATGATTCTTCATGATTGCCCAAAACTAATTGAATGAACCTTTTGGATCAGCTCTAACACTTATTGTGTCATGTATTGCCTTGTGTTCAGATTCACGAAGTTTCCATAAATGTTTCTTATGAGGTCTACCAGTATACTTTATCAATTCAATATTTATTGCAACAAGAAGGTTCGAGTAATGCAAAATATGTCTATGTGTCTCATAGTCCTCAAACAAACACTTTTTGAATTTTTGGATAGGGTACCTTAATTTCATAGAAGCATAAATTAATACAAAATTTAACATATAAAGTGTAATAGAATGATGGTAAGAGGTCTCAAAGTTGTCAAACAAGAACACATTATATTTTGATAGCTTACCTTCTAAGCCATGTCCCTATCACAAAGATGGATCCTATTCGGTACTCAATACCCTCTCCATCAATGACTATAGTTATCAATTTCTTTTTTCCCTTAATACAACGAAACAAAAGGTAATCAGTCATTTCCTCATTATTCTCATCTACAACAACTTCAAATACATGACCTGCAATTTATAGAGGGATAAGTTAACACCTTAAAAACTTAACCACCTAATAAAATGATTGCAAGTAGGTTCAACAGAGTTCATCTCAAAATGAAGAATAAATTGATAAATTACCTGGTTCAACTAGGTAAGATATGTGATCAAAATACATTGATGCTTCAAACTGGGTCAATTGTAGCACTCTAGGAAGTTGATATGTATCAAGCGGTTGCAAAGGTCTATAAGACCATTCGTCAACCCACTCTTTTGATTCACATTCTTCCCACGCAAGATTCATTCAGGACAAGAAAAAACATGTCATTAATCTAGTATAAATACCCAATTATGCTGCATTTGAACTTCTAAATGAGTGCATGTCACTTGATCCTGTAAGTTTATAGCAATCTAGATAGTTTTCAATTTTGGACTTCCCTATCAACTAAAAAAATCTATTAACCATATATTCATTACCTATTCCCATCATATAATTACACCATCACACAATTTTTTATGCATTTATTAACTCTGCACCACCTTCATACTTCAATTCTTCTCTGGCAAGAGCTATTTTTACACATGCACCCGCACCATCATGCTCACCTTTTCCATGCCCTGCCTCGGTGAGATTCCAAAAATGTTGAACACCATTTGTCACATGCATCCTACTCAACCAATAGAACATCCTTGAATTCTTGAATTGTGAGGTTCTTTGTCTGACCATATTATGTGTTGGTTGTACTCAATACCTCTTTCCCTTAAATTCTCATAGAAAACTTTGAAGCAACCTTGTACAAACTCTGATGAATATGTGTGGTCATCACTGATGTAGAAGTGATACTCTCTTAAAAAATTTATATTTGCGTCTATGCTATCATGTGCATGCAAGAATTCTATATGTACAAAGATCATCACTTGTATAGAATGGAAATACAATGCTTGCATTGCATTTTGAGGTTTAAGTGTATAATTATCAGAAAAATAAGCAATGAAGACAACAGTACCAAGGGGAAAAGTGTCCTTACACATCTTCAAATTTCTCATCCAACCACCTAGCTCTATGTGAATGACGTATGTACTCATAAAATAGTTTCTCTTTAAATATCTTCATAAAATCAGCTACGCATATATCATTTTTCACTAACTCACACCTCTTAAGTTCTTTTCCATCTTTTAGACCATAAGTTATTGTCTTGTGTTTTCAAAAATAAACTAGTGTATTTCCGATCTCATTTGTGCTCTCTAGATGGTGACATATCCACAACTTTCTCATACCACCACATGCACTACAAGATCCATTCAAACACATCATCATATAATAAATGCAACCATGATCTTGATTGCATAATACACTTGACATAATATCTCTTGATGATGTAGGAGGTGCTTGAAGACCACATTCCTACAAAATAGTGTTAGTGTTGAAAGTACAACAAACATGATGATATATATCATAACGCATGGAATATTCAATATGTACCCTACAACAACCCATGGTCTGTGCATGATTAATCTTGACATAAAAGGGTTTTGTCATTTCAAAAAATCTTTGACTAATTTTAATTTGAGGAAATATTTGTAGGAATCTTTCATAAAATTGTGTTGTGTCATATCCAAAAAGTGCATATGATTTGTAGATCTGATTCTCCTCCTAACAATGCCTCTTTGGTTTGGTGAATACCTTGTGTTGTCATGCCAAAACGTTTCAATTAGTGTTCTTAATGCATCAACAACAACCTTGTCCTTGCGTGGGAGTCTACCCGAGAATGACCAAAGAGAATTAGTGTTTGGATCCTCAATTTTTTCTCTCTTGTGTAAGGCTCTCTGTAATGTTGATCTACCTATCCTTAATGACTTGCTTGTTTTTCTTACTATACGATATTTTTTCATTTCCTTTCCCATAATAGTTGATGTGAGGACACGTCGAGCAACATTAGCATCTTTACTCCGTGATTTTGAACCAATGGCTTGGTATGGATCGAATAGATTTCTGACAATGGTTCTCTCAGTACTATTTTAAGATGTTCTCAACCCCACAATTCTCATTGTCTCTCTAAATTTTAGATTCTTAATCATTTCAACAACTACTTGACATCTTCCACTTTGATTTAATTTTTCAAAATATCTATTCCAAATCTTTTTAACAATTCTTCTACAGTTTATTTCCAACATTTTTTCATGCATTGGCCTCAAAATATTTTCATCAATGTCAATTAGAAACTTTGGTTTCCTACGAATTATTCTATGAGGTGTTAACACAACTACATGCTCTACATTTTCATTAGATGAATTAGGTGCATTTATCCTGATCATTTCAATTGGTGTATGTTGAAAATTTTCATTTTCATCATGTGATTTTTTTTATTAATGACATCAAATTGAAATGGTGCATTAGATGAATTAGGTGCATTTGTCACATTAACATTAACATTAACATTAACATTAACATTTTCAATTTCATCACTTCATTGCATGCATTTGATGATGTACCTTGTCGTATTCTCCTCATGTGCTCCCTTTGTCTTTCTTTTTATGTCTCTCATTGTTCAATTGTTCCTCTTTTGTTCATTCCCATTTTTCGTATTGAATGGACCCTACGAATAATATCATGAACATAGAATAACATGTGAACATAAAATCCAAAAAAAAAAGAAAAAATCAACCATTTTTTTGAAATGAGAACTTACAATGGTAAAATAACATCAAAAACACCAACAAACAACAAAATTCAATCATTGAAAACAAAAAACATGCAAAAAAGGGGAAACCTATTTGTTAGTGGCATGAAACAATAGAAATATAGCATTGGGACCTCAGGACAACTTGCAAAGACTATTTTAAGACTGTTGAAGCAAGCAATGTTCCTAATTCAATAAAACCCGATTGGGTTATGTGAACACAAATGCTCAATGCTCCTAATTTCTCATAACCTAATAGGGTTCTAAAAAATAATAATAAAGGATGATTGAGAGAGAGAGAGAGGCTCAACATTCCTCTTTCCTCAGAACCCGATCAGGTTATGTGAACATAAAGGCTCAATGTTCCTAATTCCTCAGAACCCGATTGGGTTCTGAAAAAATAAGAACAAAGGAGAGAGAGAGAGAGAGAGAGAGAGAGAGAGAGAGAGAGAGAGAGAGAGAGAGCAAAATGCATAATTTTTACTTCTTATAACCCATTCGGGTTTTGAAGAAGTGAAAATTATGCATTTTAATCTCCAAAACCCGATCGGGTTATGGAGGTGGTGCAGGAGCACCCCCAAATTCATCCACTATAATCACACTAGTGGACCCAAGAACAAAGGGTTAGGGTACTGATTGGATCTAGGATCCAATTTCATCAATAAAGTTCTATTTGTAAGGCAAGGGGACACTAGGTGATCTTATAAACCTAGTTGTCTACCTTAGTCATTTTTGGGACAATTTTAGGTAGATTGGGCTAGAGTAGTCTAGGAAAACTAATGAAGGTTGAAAATTTTAATTTAACCTTTCTAAGGTATTTTGTGGAGTCTAAACACAAAAATTTGAAACATTGGACATCTTTTGTAAAAAGTTGTCAAATGTTGTCAATGTTAAATAATGCAACTTTTTGTCAAGGAGTAAAACTTTTGAATCCCAATGTTTAGAACACTTTTTTTGGTTGGAAATGTTTGTGAAATGTATGAAAAGGTTGAAAAACCTTACTCCAAGGTTGGAGTGAACCTATTGTAGAGTTTTCATACTCAAATCAATAAAATTCAACAATTTTTCTGTAATTTCAACTGTATTCTGATTTGTACGGATCTGTACGGATCACAATGCACCATTGAAGGATTATAAAATTTATTATAGTGTATTATGAGGATTTTTCAAGTGATTTTAAGTCTTGAAGTGTAGTGGAATGAAAGATATCCAATTTTGAACAGCCACTGGTTGTAGGAAGGCGCTAACTAGGGTTTCGAGACAAAATTCCTCTTTCCAAGAGACTCCACCATGGGAAAAATATAAGCCTTGGTGGAGAGAAAGGAGGGAGGATTTATTTTAATAATTTTGTGGTCTTAGATTAGGAGGCAGTCGATGGATTGATAAAACACTAAACCCTCTAGATAGGCATCTAGATGTGACTGTCCAATATTTGGTTTTTGAAGCACAACTTGGGCTAGGGGTGGAATGAAGACCTAGATCCTTGGATTTAGTAGTTTTTTGTTATCTCACAAGTATGAAAATTGGAATTATTGCAAGGTGAATCTAAATTGAGGCACTTTATTTGGAAAAGTGACCTAATTTCTCAATTAGGACTAAGAGGAAATTGTGAACACCAATAGTTAGGAGATTGGTCAGGAGTCCTAACATGGAGGGTGTTTTTAGTAAGAGGATTTACGAATTTGAGGGTGGTTAATACTTTCTTTTGTGTATTTCCATGTAGGTTTCCTTTATTAATCAATTTTTTCTCCTTGTAGCCCTATATAGGCTTTGGTGTCTAAATTGTGTCTCAGAGTTGTGTATGTGTGGGATTCATCTTTTATTGCATCTAAATAAGGTGTCTAACCTTGTAGAACCCCTATTCCATCCCTGAATTGATTGGTTCTAGTTGTGGCTTAAGAATACCTTAAGGGTAGTGAAGACTAGGAATTGAATCTAGTCTTGTATGTGTGGGTTTTGGGAACTTTGATAGAGCCCTAGACTGTATGGTGTATAGAAGGTGTCTTGAACCTTTGAGATATTGTTTGGTATAGTTTGGGGCTCTACTCCAAGTGGTATCAGAGAAACTAGTAGATCTTTGGAGGAAGACAAGTTGCAGCCATGTCAGATGGTGGAGAAGACAGTGAACTTCCGAATAGGATGACCAATGCAGAACTACTGAGAGTAGTGAAAGAACATGATGTAGAAAGGAAATTGATGAGGCAGGAAATGGAAAGACTTAAGGAACAAGTCAAGAGAGGGAATAGTGGAAACTCTAGAGTTGAAGAGGAGGGGAGTGAAGAAGAAACCCCTTGGTAGAAGGATGAAGAAGAAGTCCCTACTAAATAGAGGCTACTCTTGAAGACTTGGAAATCCATGGAGAGAAGGACCATGGACAGTAAACTTGATTTTCCTGTCTACAGTGGGAAGATGGATCCAGAAGAATTCATGGATTGGGTTGATGCACTCACTTTTTTCTTTGACTATGAGGAGGTACCAGAGTACCAGAGAGTTGAGATAACAAAGTCCAAGTTGAAGGGATCTGCCCTAACTTGGTGGAACTTCACTCAAGAAGAGAGGGTGAAGATGGATAAGAATCCAGTGGGCACATGGAAGAAGATGGTGACCTTGGTCAAGGAAGCCTAGGTTCCTGAAGACTATGAAGTTGAACTTCATAGGAAAACACAAATTTTAAGGCAAAAGGAGATGGACATCTCAAGCTATACTAAAGAATTCCATAAACTTACCATGAAGTCTAAGTTAGTGGAACTAGAGAGTGTCAAACTTGCTAGGTATATGGAAGGGCTAAGGATAAACATTCAAGCTGAACTAAGTTTATGTTCTCCTACTACTATCTAGAAATACTATCAATTAGCATTGAAAGATGAGTAAAATATCAAGAGAAGGGAAGAGAAAAGTGGAAGAGGTGAGAGAGACTTTGACAATAGAGGAAGAGGAACAAATAGTGGGAGAGGACAAACTCCTAGGAACTTTGGAGAAACAAGTCAAGAGAACTCTTTTGGAGAAAGTAGTTCTAGAGGCTCCTATAGAGGGATAAGAGGATACTCAAGGGGAAGGTTTGGAGGGAGAATTTTAGGATCTCCAAGGTGTTACAAATGTAACCAACCAGGGCACTTATCATCCAAGTGTCTAGAGAAGGCAAGCAATCAGGCAGAGAGAAGGGAAAACATAGTCAGGAAAGAAGAGAACTAAGGAGACAATACACATGGGTCTTATGCACCACCTAAGGAAGGATAAGTCCTCATGATGAGGAGGACATTGTTGAAGGCTCCAAGCACTAAAGAACCCCCTCAGAGGAAGAGTCTATTTAGAACTACCTACAAGGTTGGAGACAAAGTCTGCAAGATGGTGATGGAAAGTGGGTCTACGGACAATTTAGTGTCAGAAGAAGTAGTAAAGAAAATAAATTTGAGAATGGTGACACATCCTAACCCTTAAAAGGTGTCATGTCTCACAAAAAACCAACAGACTTTCATAAAGGAGCAAGCATGGGTGGAGTTCCAACTTGGAAAGTACAAAGACAAAGTTCTCTGTGACATTGTTCCCATGGATGCCTGTCATTTGCTACTTGGGAGACATTGGCAGTATGATGTGGAGGATCACCATGATGGAAGGTTTAACACCTATTAAATCAACTACAAAGGAGAAAAGGTAACCTTCTTACCCCTGTCTGATTCTGCAGAAGAGCAAAAAGATCCTAAATTTTTATTTGTAGGTGAAAAAGAGTTTTTGAAAACTTTGAAGGAAGAAAAGACCCCTTGTTATGCCTTAGTCATTTTACCTAAGGATGACAGACCTAAGAAGGTTGAGAATGAAGTGAAACCCTTGAGAAGAGTAGGCCCTTAAGAAGTAGAAGACCTACTTGAACAGTACAAAGACATTGTGACAAAGGATTTTCCTAATGAATTACCCCCAATCAGAGATATAAGCCACAATATAGACTTGATCACAGGAGCAACTCTACCAAACAAGGCAGCATATAAGTTGAAATAAGAGAAAAATAGATCCAATAACTCCTAGATAAGGGATTGATAACAAAAATTATCAGTCCTTGTACAGTACCTTCTCTTTTGGCTCCTAAGAAGGAAGGCACATGGAGATTGTGCACTAATTTTAGAGAAATAAATAGAATCACAATTAGGTATCTAGGTTTCCTATGCCTAGAATAGAGGATCTATTGGATCACTTAGGAGGTGCAAGGTACTATTCCAAGGTGGATTTTAAAAGTGGTTACCACCAAATTAAGATTAGCAATGGTGATGAGTTGAAAACTGACTTTAACACCAATGAAGGCTTGTATGAGTGGAGAGTGATGCCCTTTGGCCTATCAAATGCTCCTAGCACATTCATGAGGCTCATGAATTAAGTTCTCAAACCATTCCTTGGAAAATTTGTCATAGTGTACCTTGATGACATCCTTATTTTTAGCAAGAATAACCAGGAACATTTGGAACATCTTAACTTGGTCCTAAAGAGATTGCATGAAGAGAAGCTTTTTATAAATTTGGACAAATGTGTTTTTATACAGGAAGAGCTTGTATATTTGGGATTTGTGATCTTAGGAGGTAACATCAAAATGGACCCTGAGAAGGTAGAAACCATCTTGAGTTGGCCTTCTCCTAGGACTATGACTGAAGTTAAGAGTTTTCATGGGCTTGCATCTTTTTACACAAAGTTCATTAGGAATTTCAGTCAGTTTTGTGCTCCTATCCTTGAAACCATTAAGGGTGGACAAAAGTGCAATTTTGTGTGGAACAAACATGCAGAAGAAGACTTCTAAATGCTGAAGCAAAAGGTAATGGAAAAACCTATCCTAGTGTTTCCTAATTTTCAAAAGATATTTACAATTGAATGTGATGCTTCTAACCTAGCTATAGAGTCTATCTTGAACCAAGAAGGGAGGTCTATAGAATTTTTAGTGAGAAAATGAATGAAGAGAAGAGGAAATAATCCTCTTATGACTTGGATTTATATGCCTTAGTCTAGTCATTGAAGAAATGGAAGCACTACCTCCTACCAAAGGAATTTGTTGTCTTCATAGACAACCAAGCATTGAGTTTCTTGAACAGTCAAGAGAAACTAAGCCACAAACATATGAAATGGGTGGAATTAGTACAAGCCTACACCTTTTCAATAAAACAAAAAAAGTGAGTTTCCAATAAGGTGGCAGATGCATTGTACCGAAGGAATCTAGTAGTGCAAGAAATCCAACTTCAAAGTGTAGGGATTGATTCATTGAAGGATATGTATAAAGATGATGATGATTTTAGTGTTAGTTATAAAGTATATTCTAACTTTTCTGAGGCTTATCATGTTGAATATGAAGATTAATTGATCCAAAATGGTCTACTTTTCAAAGGACACCATTTATGCATCTCAAAGTGTTCAATCAAGGAGAACATCATTAGAGAAAAGCATCCATGCAACGTGGGACAACATTTTGGTTTGGATAAGACTTTAGAATAGGTGATAAGATTCTATTATTGGCCAATGATTCAGACTAAAGTAAGGAAGATTGTGGAGACATGTGCCATTTTTTAAAGGGCCAAGGGTACATCTACAAATGCAGGGTTATACCAACCCCTACCTATTCCTACAAGGCCTTGGGAGAGTTGCAACATGAACTCTGTGATGGGATTACCTAGAACATAAAAAGGGTATGATAGCATCTATGTGGTAGTGGACAGTTTTAGTAAAATGACCCACTTCATCCCTTGTAAAAGTACCAATGATGCATCATCTATTGCAAATATATTATTCAAAGAAATTGTGAGGATACATGGCTTACCTCAAACCATTCTGTCTAACAGAGATGTAAATTTTATTGGTCACTTTCGGAGGACCTTATGGAAAAGGTTAGGAACCAATCTAAGTTTTAGTTCTACCTACCATCCACAAAAAAATGGGCAGACAGAAGTTGTCAACAAGTCACTTGGCAATCTACTTAGGTGTCTAAAAAAACAGTATGGTGATAAGTGGGATTCATTCCTACCCCAAGCAGAGTTTTATTTCAATGACTTAGTCAAGAGGAGAATAGGGAAGAGTCCCTTCCAGATTGTGTATGGGAAAATTCCAAGAGGCATCTTGGAACTTAGAGAACTTCCACCAAACACTCCAGTCAGTGCTCATGGAGAAGAGTTTGTAGAGAGTATGAAAGAAATTCATGACTCAGTGAGATTGACACTTGAGAAGAATGAAGAAAAGTATAGAAAATCCAAGGAAAAGCATAGGAGGGATGTCCAGTTGTAGGTTGGAGACTTGGTGTGGGAATATTTGAAGAAGGAAATATTTCCTAAGGGCAAGCACACTAAACTACTCATGAAGAAATTAGGACCCTGTCTATTGTTGAAGAAGCATGGGTTGAATGCATATGAGATTTAACTACCATCACACCTTTGTATCTCCCATATATTTAATATTTGTGATCTAACCCCCTACAAAGGTGATGTGAATGCTGGTTCTGAAGTGCAGATAGAAGAACTTGAAGAAGATGTTGCAGGGCTACCTTCTCATGACCCAAAGAAGCTTGACAAGATCTTGGATACAAAGATCATTACACAAAAAAGGAAGAATGTTTACAATAAATACTTGGTAAAGTGGAAAGGATTTCCTGAAGAAGAATTTGTATGGATGGATGAACAAGAGATACAGAGGCATGGCTCCAGTTTAGAAGAACTCGTCTCAAGAGGACTTAAGATCAATGCACCCTAGGACTATGGTGCATGAGCACCCCCAAATTCATCCACTATAACCACACTAGTGGACCCAAGAAAAAAGGGTTAGGGTATTGATTGGATATAGGATCCAATGCCATGAATAAAGTCCTATTTTAAGGCAAGGGGACAGTAGGTGATCTTATAAACCTAGTTGTCTACCTTAGCCATTTTTGGGACAATTTTAGGTATATTGGGCTAGAGTAGTATAGGAATGAAGGTTTAAAATTTTAATTTAACCTTTATAAGGTATTTTTTGGAGTCTAAACACAAAACTTTGCAAGTTTAGTAACATTGGACATCTCTTGTAAAAAGTTGTCAAATGTTGTCAATGTTGCATAATGCAATTTTTTGTCAAAAAGTGCAACTTTTGAATCCCAAAATTCACAACCAATTTTGTCGATTGGAAATGTTTGGGAAATGTATGAAAAGGTTGAAAAACCTTACTCCAAGGTTGGAGTGAACCTATTGTAAATTTTTCATAATCAAATCAATAAAATTCAACTATTTTTTCTGTAATTTCAACTGTATTTTGATTTATACAGATCTGTAGAGATCTCAATGCACCATTGAAGGATTATGAAAGTTAGTCTGGTGTATTATGAGGATTTTGAAAGTGTTTTTATCTCTTGAAGTATATTGGAACGAAAGATATCCAATTTTGAATAGCCACTGGTTGTAGGAAGGCCCTAACTAGGGTTTTGAGACAA
Organism: Thuja plicata; assembly: GCA_018584345.1. Taxonomy (NCBI): domain Eukaryota; kingdom Viridiplantae; phylum Streptophyta; class Pinopsida; order Cupressales; family Cupressaceae; genus Thuja; species Thuja plicata. The sequence continues at coordinate 56,453 of MU225227.1, forward strand.
AATTCCTCTTTCCCAGAGACTCCACCATGGGAAAAATCTAAGACTTGGTGGAGAGAAAGTAGGGAAGATTTATTTTAAGAATTTTTTCTTCTTAGATCAGGAGGAATTTGGTGGAGAGAGAAAACACTAAACCCTCTAGACATGCATCTAGATGTGACTGTCCAGAATTTGGTTTTTGAAGCACAACTTGGGCTAGGGGTGGAATGAAGACCTAAATCCTTGGATTTAGTAGTTTGGTGTGATCCCAAAAGTATTAAAATTTTAAGGATTGGAAGGTGAATCTAAATTGAGACACTTGCTTTGGAAAAGTGACCTAATTTCTCAATTAGGCCTAGGAGGAAATTGTGAACAAGAGGAGTTAGGAAATTGGTCAGGAGTCCTAACTTGGAGGGTGTTGTTGGTAAGTGTATTGAAGAATTTGAGGGTGGTTAAGACTTTATTTGGTGGATTTCCATGTAATGTTCCTTCATTAATCCATTTTTTCTTCTTGTAGCTCTATATAGGCTTTGGTGTCTAAATTGTGTCTCAAAGTTTTGTATGTGTGGGATTTTTCTTTTATTACATATAAATAAGGTGTCTAACCTTGTAGAACCCCTAATCCATCACTGAATTGATTGGTTATAGTTGTGGATTAATAATACCTTAAGGGTAGTGAGACTAGGAATTGAATCTAGTCTTGTATGTGTAGGTTTTGGGAACTTTGATAAAGCCCTAGATTGTACAGTGTATAGAAGGTGTCTTGAACCTTTTAGAGATTGTTTGGTAGATTTTGGGGCTCTTCTCTAGGAGTGGAAAATGTACTTTTTGCTTTTCAGAACCCGATCGGGTTATTTGAAATTTAGAAACCGGATCGGGTTATGGCTTGGGAAGAGGCTTGGAAAATGACCCAAAGGCTTGGAGGCTCATTTTCACTCCATTTTTGTTCTTTTAGATGTTTTGCATCTTCTAAGATGAATTCTCAACTTTATCTTCATCAAGTTTGTAGTTTATCAACAGGGTAGCTCTATAAGATTCACCATAATCTCATACGTCTTCTTAACTTTCTAACCATATAAATTTTTATATTTTTGGACAACATTAGCATAGTAAACTTTAATTTTTTTTACGAGTGTCTTGACAGTCCTTACAGACATATGTCTACCATTTTTTTAATAAATTTTGATATACTTACCAAAATTACAAATAAATTACATATTAAAGTTCTACACTTGATTCTATACAATTTTTTTAAAAATTTCATTTTCAATTATTTTGATGCAAGTTATGCCCAGTGCACGAACAGGTACCAAAATTTCAGGATGCGGTCACTTCAAAAAATCATAGAAAACAAAATAACCATCAGAAAATTACAAAAAAATACACAATTTCTAGATCTCACTCTTACCTATCATCCTACCAAAGGGATTTGAAAAATACATAATATAACTAGATATCTTTTGTACAGCACACAGAAACAACTATGTTATGTTTTTCTGAAAAAAATCAAGAACACGTTTTTGTGCATTCGAGGTTTGATCCTCTTAATCTTATTGGGTTTTTAAAAAAATTTGTATTTTAGAAACTAGATTGAGAGTAACACAGTTTTAATTTTTTACACATCTTATTTTGAGTGCATGACCCTCACACGTCTGTTCCAAGTTCAGGTTTACTTGATTTCAGAAAAAATGTGTTCTCTTATACCCCTTTTTGGTCCACAACTTGGTGCACATAGCCTAAAGTTGTTATTTTGTATGGACACTAGTACAACCTTCAAGTTGCAGGTCAAACTAGGTCCAAGGATTTGGTTCGGCTGCCCAAGCCTCTTTCCAAACCAAAAGCCAACAGTAAAAGTGGGCTTGAAATTCAAAAAAATTAGAAACGGGATCCCGTCTAGTAAACGTTACCCTGTTTACCTTTTTTTAAAATCATAACGTACAATTGAATCGATGAAAGGTTTTCTATAAAAAAATGATATTTTTTTTCAAAATGGGATCCCGTTTTGAAATGGGGTCCCACTTAATTTTTCAAAATGGGAACCCATTTTGAAACGGGATCTTGTTTTTCTTTTTGAAATGCAATCTTGTTTTGAAATGGGATCTCGTTTCTAAAATTTTAGGCTCGGGATCCCGAAGCTAAACGAGACCCCGTTCATTCTAAGTGGGAACCCATTTTGTTGAGTATGATTTCGCAAATTTGGCTAAGTATGAAAGTTCCACCATAAGTGGACTCAACTTAGGGACACTAGGGATCAAAAATGCCCAGATGGTGTAGGCGAGAACCCAAAGGTAAGCCTTAAAACATAACACACTAATAAAAATGAGAAATTTTAGGTTGTTGAATAATAGATCACCAAATGGTAATAAAAAACAATCTTCAAATTGAATGAGAAGACTGCAAATGCCAATGTTGATTAAAATCATCCACCATCGGCAGGTGACAGGAGAGACACTAATAACCTTGATGTAGTTTATATAGCCAAAATGTTGCCTCTAGATACCATCTCCATTCTTTCCACCATCGTGTAAGACTTGTTCTCCCAATATTATGTAAAATCTCTCCTGGTAAAAGGGAAACAAGAAACTCAAAAGTATCTCTATCTTGATGGGTCAAATGAAACTACACTCTTACATCCTCCCAAGTGCAGAGAGACATGGTAGATCTACAGAAGAGATACCATGAGGCTCGAATGTCATGCCTATGAAAGTGTAGAGCTCGTACGCCCGAGATCCAAGAAATTGAAATCCCTTGCATTTGAATCAATGGAATCCACTAGAGATTATGTTGGTTGAAGGATAATCCATCTCGAAATCCACACCCATGCCACCAAAGACAAGGTTTTATTGCCTCCCAAGCACGCCATATACTTTTAGCTACAAAGGAACCCTAGAATTGAATTGGTTCCCTTATAATTAGTAGGGTTTGAAACCCAATGTCTCTCCAAGAAGGAAAAAAGGTGGGAATCTAGAAGAGATGCAATGCCAAAGTAGAAATTTCTAGGCCTCATCTCCAGAGACACATCGAACCACTCATTTAACACAATGATCCTAGCCTATCCTGTGTGTAAAAATTTAACCAAGGCCACTAGAATGAGGAGGTAAACATAAATAATCCCAAGCTACATGATGGAAGCCATGCTTTTGGGTATCAGAGGCCTATAATAAATATCGGAGAAGCCGCTCAAGTTTGGCATAGGATGATTTTGAGAAAGACCAACAAGACAAGTAATAAACATGTGTGGCTACAAGAATTTTGGAGCAAACCGAAAACTTTCTAGAAAAATATATTATTTTTTCAACTAATAGGAAAGCTTAGATCCAATTTTGGGTAGCACCACATCCCAAAGTTATGAAGATGAACCATGAAAATAAAAAGGCATACCCAAAAAATTGAATACCTGACCCTATTGGATCCATTTCCAATCATATTATAGAAGCCACTATGGAGGTGGCAGAAAAGATTGTATGTAGAAGAGGGTCTTGTGCCATTGAATTGCAGAACCTAAAGCCAAGCAGTAAGTCTGGAGGCATTGTAAAGAATGATGAATATTGTCTTTATCTTCAATCAAGGTAAGAAAAGAGTCCTCAAAAAAATTACCATTGACAAGCTGGCCAAAAGAATTAAGAAGGGAAATACAACAAACACGGCCAACAAAAATGGTTGATGTAAGTAAATAGCCAAATCCTTCAACAACTAGGACATACAAGGAAGGAGCCAAAGGGAACCCCTGCGAATTTTATCAATGAAGGCCAAAATTGATTTACCTACAACCATTGATGGTTATAAAGGCATTAGCTTCAAGGAAAAAAAAATTGAATGAAAGATAAAAAGTGGGGACCAGAGCCAAGGGCTCAAAGCATGACTCAAATGAAAGGCCATTCAATACAATTATATGCTTTGGAAAAATCAATTTTGAGAAAAAAATACATTCTAACTAGAATGGCGATCCCATTTCATACCTTCCCATACTGCTATTATATTATCAAGAATATATCTGGACTGAATCAATCCAGTCTACTCAGGATGGATAATCTAGGACAAAAGATGGAAAATTTTCAAAGAAAGAGCCTTAGCAATGAGTTTATAAGAAACATTGAGGAGCATGATTGGGTGCCAATTACAGATATCCTCAGGATCACCAAATTTAGGTATGAATTTTATATTACCTTTATGTATTTCTGACCCTAGAGTACCTGTTTGTAAAGCTTCTAAATAAACATTATGAAGATCTGAACCTAAAAAATCCCAAAGGGCTTTGTAAAATTCACACGGAAAACCATCATAGCCTTTGGATTTGTCATCTTCCATGGAGAAAAACCCCTCCATAAGGTCTTGAATAGACAAAGTATGATCACATAAATCCCATTGGAAAGGTGCCAGACAAGGAGGGATAGTAGAAAGACAATATACTAAGCCTTGTTGACTAGCAAGAGAAGCAAGTTGAGCTGTGAAAACTTTCTGATAGTGAGTAAAAAATACTTGCAAAATATTAGAAAGCTCAGTAAGAACTGAAGTATCATCCATGATCCTTTTAATACTTGAAGTGGAATGTCTAGGGAATAAAGAAGGGAAAAAATATTTGCTAGCACGGTCTCCCACTTTTAACCAATGCAAACATGCCTTAAGTTGTGCTCCTCTAGCTGCATAACTGTCAGCTATCTATTTCTGATGATGAAGAGTTGCCACCTGAAACTCAAAGTTGATTGAGAAAGCATGAGCTGCCAAAGTGTGAATAGTAGCATGCAAATCCTTGATGGTATGAGCATAAGACTTGTGGTGGAAAAGTGCCAGCTGCTTGGCATAAAAGTAGAGAAATTTGGTAGTGTGAATAATGACATCATTCCACCACAAAATCTAACCTGAAGATGTAGTGGGCCTAGGATGCAAATTCCAGACAATCCTAATGTGGGCTAGGGTAGGTGGGTGCTTGAGGAATGATGTGTTAAACATAAATTGAGATTGAGGAGCATGTGGAAAAGGTGTGTACCAATATGTAGAAAATTTAATAGGAAAGTGATCTAATAAAGTGACATTAGATAAAGGTAAAAGAAGTGGCTGGTCTGTCTGAAAGCAGTAAAAGGTTGAGAGGATATCATGGAATGATCAATCCTTCTGAAAAATCTGTCAAATACAACTCTAAAATTGCTCTAGGTATGCCAAAATACATATGGGAGGTGATGATTGATATTGGGATCATAAAGCCCCAATTTATTGTATATGTAAAACCAAGCTTCACGCTCACCAGTTGTCCACCGAAATGGTGAAATGCCATCCTTATCAAAAGCCACCTTTACCATATTAAAATCCCCACACAAAACCCAAGTGGTTACCGATAATGAATCAACAATCCACCGCCATAGGTAAGCTCTTTCCACTGTATCATTGGGGCCATAAATATTAATAAAACCAAAATGGTGATTGTTCATATACATTAAAACCCAAACTAATCTATGCATGGGGTCCTCACCGTGATCAATAATTGCACTCTACCACCATGGAGCCAACAAGGTAAACACCCCTCCTCTACCTGCTTCATGGCAGGATGAAAAAACCAAACGGTGTGGCCAAATAACATGACATGATGCAAGAAGAAAACAAACTATCTTTATTTTCAAAAGAAAAAGAACATATGTATGGGGAAATCACTGTCTAAATTCATGCACTGAATAGTTTTTGGAGAGGTCAGTAAGACCTCTTTCATTCTAATAGAGTAAATGCATTAGAATCCATCATTCATAGTATCCTCATCCCAAGAGAGGAGAAACTATTGTGTGAAAACTCTGAACCTGAATGAAAAGCATGGGAAAGATCAACGAGGAAAGTTTGACATTTTCCTAGTGTCACGTTGTCTACCTCATCACATCTTGGTGGACTACGAGAGAGACGATGCAATATACCTTGATTATCCAGTGAAGCTGGTGGATAACCCTTGGAATTCACGGAGGTGCCCTCAGGAAGGGTGAAAACCTCATTTGTTGAAGAACATTTCACCTGCGAAGCAAGGTTTGAAGTGGCCCTAGGAATTTTGGGAGTTGCAAAAGTCGGGGGTGGGACAACTGAAGCCGAAAAAAATTTATTTGGCAGAGAAACTTATTATTTCTTGCCCTTACGCACCACTATAGTCCAAGTGGCATCATCCTTTGAAGGATCATTACCTTGAGAAACAATTGGTTCCTTAGGAGGAGGCCTAAGATTATTTGTCATTAGAGGGCAATCCTTAATCTTATGATTTGCAGAATGACAGCAGAAGCATGTATTTTGAAAATTGAAATACATGATGCACTGAGGAAAAAATGCCCACTAATTTGAATATCAATATTTGCCCTGAGCTCCTAGGCACGGTCAATTCTGACACATACCCTTTTCTGGGGGCGAGCGTGGTAAAAACAATCAGGCTCCATGCAAACAACTCAGCCAAGATTCTCTGCAATGTTTCACAAAAAAGGTCAGCAGGGTAAAGGCAGACCAGGGAACTTAACCCAGAATGTGGACTTTGAGTTTTTTATCGTTAGAGACTGAAAAATCTCTTGACCATGGCTATAAAATGAGGAGTGAGGAACGCATAAACCAGGGGCCATTTTTTAGAACACCCTCAACATGGGAAGGGTTCCCAAAGTGAAATAAAAAGAACCCATTAGTGAGGATTTGCACACCATCAAGGTGGACTCCATGAGGGAGACAGGATTTGGAAACCCAATCCCAGAGCACACTTTCATAAGGAATTATACCAATGAAATATCCAATTAAAGTAAACTTTTGTAGCCATTCACATGCTTTGTCAAAGTCTGGCAAAGACAAAATCACATCAGGAGAACCTGAGGGCTTACCTCGTGGAATATTTTGGGAACAAACTTCCTGGGTCTTTTGCTCGGCGGAGGCATGAATGCCAGTCACCAACCCTTCAACACTAGCAACAACTGCTGAGCCAAATATGGTCAAGGACATTAAAAATGAGGGATTGAATTCCCACAATAAATGTGGTATGACGGTATTGGCTAGGGAAAACAATATGGTAACCCTAATGAGAAACTAGATGGACATACAAACACAAGGAATTGCAGAGCTCATTCGTAAACCGAATCATCAATCCTGAGAGAGAGAGAGAGAGAGAGAGAGAGAGAGAGAGAGAGAGAGAGAGAGAGAGAGAGAGAGAGAGAGAGAGAGAGAGAGAGAGAGAGAGAGAGAGAGAT